>JARFOD010024301.1:0-10849 GCA_031763545.1 Mopalia muscosa
CAGAAACAGCAGCCATTTGTCACCGCCTCAATTGGAAAGTAGACTGGCCCGGAAATTGTATTACGTCTACTTTCAAATTGAGGGGTGACAATTGACTGCTCTTTATTAGAATTTGCCACACTAGTGTGTTTTTATTCCGATTTCTAGACATTTTTTTTCGGATTACCATTAATAACGATGCAAACGGAAGCGTATACATTATGGATTACTGTGGTGGTTGTAGTTTGGTCATATATGTGATTTCAAGGACAAACAAGCTGCAAATAGTCATTAACACCAAATTATACATAGGAACTTCATAACTGAGAATTGTCGTTAGGCTATTGATGCATATGAATTTTCAGTTATATCAGGACTACGATAGAGGGTGTTTTTCAACATAATGCATGTTGACTGCCTTTCACTGATAGCGTGTGTGTTGCGGGTAATATTTTGACGAACGGCGCGGTTGCAGAAAATATAACAGGCCAAAAGATAAATACACCCATAAATCACTGATTTGCCATCACCGATTCGGTTAGCTGTTCTCCGTGAAAAAGGATGCACATCGATTATGTGTAGGTCATCGATCCAACTTGAACCGCTCTTTAGATATACGTAGTGCACTTGCGTGTGTTGCAAACAGTGTATGGGGTAGCAAGACTTCAAACAGTAAAAGCCAATGTGGGGTAACTGGTGTCCGTTATTACTCCCAGCCATGTACAGCACTGCCCATATATCGTCACACTCAAATTGCCACATGTTTCTTACATCTTAGCCATCTTATTGCGTGTTGGATGTAGGCTACTATATATCATATATTATATCATCAACTGAGATTGAAAATGGCGATGTGTCTACTACAGGAGATGATCGATCTGTATGCTTTTTAACCTAAGTCCCCTCTCTAAAACAATCAACGGTAACAAAAGTAAAAAGTCTGTCAGTAAAAGACTGTTATGGTTTTTTTTTTTTTGCAGGTGAAGAATTTGTTCACCAGCTAACAAAAGACTGGATCGAGTGCAGAATATGTATAACAAGAATGGCCAAACGAAAAGTATACCAATTTTGGCAGTTTTGGGCATCCCTGTTCTCTTGGACATTCTTGTCACTTCTTTCGCCGTGGGTAAATCTCAAACAATTAAACATTGTCTGTACGATAACATGTTCTGTGACATTAAAAAGTCTGAGTTTCTGTTTATTTTGTTGTTTCAAGTACATTATTACTAGCCGTTCTTTGGTGGTAGCATTTCTTCAACGTTTTCCTGTTAAGTTTAGTGTCCACAAATAGGTTGAGTGTTCTTAAGGATATATTTCTCTTCACAATTAAATTTTGAGTTTATAGCAAACTTTCATTAACAAAAAGGCATGTTCGCGATTAAGTGCAAATCGTATTAATAGACACTTTACCGATGACATTTCATTCCAATGAGATTCTAACATCTATTTTTGTTGACATAAATACGTGGCCAGAATATACTGCAGGTGATTCTATGTCTGATTCTGACGGTCGTGGGTTCGATTCCCAGAAGGGACTTTTCTGAACTAGAATCTGTTCAAACTAAGAAAGTAAATAGTATACTTTTTCCCTTGCCGTAGTTACCTACGTATTACATTCTGAGCTTGAAGCATATGGTAAGGAGTGTATTGCATCCTGAACTTGAAACATATGGTAAGGAGTGTATTACATTCGAACTGAAAGCATATGGTAAGGAGTGTATTACATTCTGAACTTGAAGCATATGGCAAGGAGTGTGTTACATTCTGAACTGAAAGCATATGGTAAGGAGTGTATTACATTCTGAACTTGAAGCATATGGTAAGGAGTGTATTACATTCTGAACTGAAAGCATATGGTAAGAAGTGTATTACATTCTGAACTTAAAGCATATGGTAAGGAGTGTATTACATTCTAAACTGAAAGCATATGGTAAGGAGTGTATTACATTCTGAACTGAAAGCTTATGGTAAGGAGTGTATTACATTTTGAACTAAAAGCATATGGTAAGGAGTGTATTACATTCTGAACTGAAAGCATATGGTAAGGAGTGTATTACATTTTGAACTGAAAGCAAACGGTATGGAGTGTATTACATTCTGAACTTGAAGAATATGGTAAGGAGAGTATTACATTCTGAACTAGAAGCATATGGTAAGGAGTGTATTACATTCTGAACTGAAAGCATATGGTTACTGGGAAATCGCTACCAACACGGACTATGTTTACCAGGGACCACTTTCACAAAATGTCGAGGACAAATTAATACCGTTGGATAGAATTACGTCATGTTAAACTATAGCGTAAATATTTCTACGATATTTTATTGTCGTACGACATTTGTGAAAGTGGCTCCAGATTATTTGCAAAATAAAATGTCTTAATAATTGCGAGGATTGACGTTGGAGATGATGTGTGGTGTTCATTCCAGGACTTCGGTTGTGTATTTGATGTTGTCTTAAATTCTAAGATCTTTGAGAAAGGCGAAGTAGAAAAGAGAAATGTTTTAAATTTGTTTTTGTTTCAGAACGATTGCATGTTGTGTCGTATAGGCTGCGTCTTTCTAAAAATCGTAACGAAAACCTTTAGATCTTGATTTCGCCCTAAATACGTATTGGATGATCTTGCAATGAAAAACGAAAATTTTAAGCTGTTCTCCAAATATAGAATCATTAGACAAGCATCACTAGACCAAAAACATTGGTAAATAGTCATTGGGTAATATGAGGGGAAAATGCGTTTTTGATCATAATTAAGACCTGCGCTTATAGCCAATCACATGACGGGAAAATGATTATTTCAGAACAACATCATGTTTTGGTAAACGTTCGGTAAATTGGTTGAAAATGGAATGATACTTATACTAGGTTTGACCATAGATTTCATTGCTCAAAATATCTCGAAGCATTTCTCTGCGGTCCCTCAATTTCACAGCTTCTGAGCGACACTTAATCCATCTCCTCTCTACCTCACTATATTAGCCGCAATGGCTAAATTAAATTAAATTTAGATTCAAAAGTTAAGCAGCACGTCATTTTCTAATTTTTAAGATAAAAGTGTGGTAGGACTAAGTGGTCTCTGGGCAGTGGAACTACAGGGTTTTGGCCTGGGATCGCCGAACCCTACCAACTACTAACGTCTAAGCAGTGTTTGTACAAAAATCTGACAAGCTTAAATAGGTATGTAAACAACCATTGTATTGGGCTTGTTGATTGATTGGCGTGGCTGGTACGTGACGAAGACAAACGGCACTAATCAATGGTTTAGCCTATTGTATCTTTTAATAACAACAATACACTTTATTTAAACAGCGGTTAGTTGTCAGTACAAACTGGCTTTTATAGTAGCCTTGCGGATCAATCGTATTCTCGCGAAAATTTCTATAATGGACGAGACTAAGACAACCCAGGTACGCTTTACCGTGCCATCGCGCATTAATTTCCGCCAATATTTGGGGCGACGTATGCCACAGATCAGCGAATAAAGGAAGTGCAAAACAAGATAGCCCGGGTGTATCTTAGGGTCAATGTCTCGACAGTAGGAAGTAGAATTGATTATATTTTATATAATGGCCTTGGATAAGAGTTATGATAAATGCAGACAAATGATATCAATCAATGACATGTTGTATCTTGGTGACAGTTCAAACAAATGATATCGACCACTAAGTATCTGTCCATCAGTGACGGTTTATAAATAATGAGACAACTACGATTTTTTAAAGCATTTTTTCCTAAAGCGAGTTTCGTCTACATTGACCTTAGTTGCCATGACGACACAATTCGTTCATATCTGGTTGCTCTGAAAATTAAGATTCAATGAGGCTATTGTTGCTCAGTAGAACAAGGCAGTTCTTTGGAAACTGTGGCAGTCCCAATTTCTACATACACTATATAGTCGAAAATTCATGGACAAGTGAATTATTTATATGGGTTGGGGATGCCATCTTGACCTATACGTAACCTCGCACTTGGGAAACAAAAAATTACACGAGTAGCTGTAGCCTCGAATAGCTTGAATTATTGGCAATTCTCGAATCATTAGAGCTAAGTACTTATATATAAAGTGTAGTTGACTCAGTTGTGACTTTTATTTACCGGATATGAGCTTTAAAAGATCTGGCACGTGACAGGATGTGGGTTTACAGCACTAACAACGAGTAATATTACAAAGATGCATGCTTTTTCAATTAAGCCAAACTTAATTTAAGATGGGCTTAAGTTAAAGTAATTGGTCATGACGACTTTTAAATACTTATAAGTAATTATAAGTGTAACTTTATATTTAACAAACAGTAGAATATATAGCCCGTGTACACAAAGACTTATTCAAACAGTACAAAAGTTAACATCTTGAATCATTCCAGACCACAAGAACGAAACAACTTTTTCAGTTTTACAAATAAATTCGCGAAAGTCAAATGCTGAGCTCACATTTTCTGTGTACCAGATAGTGTCAGGTCATCGACAAAGAAACCCCAGGCAAATAAGGGTCAGTCAGTCTTGTAAGATTTGACGTGTCAGGTTTAGTTTAGGATTAGGTTTCGTGTTGTCCTTAAGGGGCCGTATAAGGGTTAGTTTTAGGGTCAGGTTTAGGTTTAGTATTAACCCTCATCCAGAACTAACAGATAGACCTAAATAGCCTTTATGTTAATAAATTGAGAGAAATTGTCACGCCTCCACAGGAAACTAATTCGGATGTAGAAGCCTACATTATATATGTTTAGCTGAACTCGGTAATTTACCATTTTATAGCCCTTCAAACAGCCGGCCTCGGAGTGTACGATCACTCATCAATGTGAATGAATCCTGATTATCAATGTGAAGTTTATCAATCCGGATGCAATATCCTTCACACATCTGTGTAGCTGAAGCAATTTGTCAAGTATACGTACGGCCTGTGCATTTAACCAATAGCTTGAAAAAACTGCTCATCCTAGCTGTTGTGCCCAGCCTCTAAACTGACAGGGTCCAGTTGCTCGAAATACGATTTCCGTCTAGCACCACATTAAATCGCTAAACGCAGTTAGAGATGGACTTGCGACGTGAGGCGATGTCATCTAATAGCGACTTAAATTGAATATCCCTTCAAACAACTGGCCCTCGGGGTATATGATTATCAGTGTGTAGTTGCAATGTCATGGGTTTTAGTCACACAACGATTCGGTTTAAATTTAACAGATTTATATTGATGTTTCTGACCGGTCGTGTGGTCAGAACCTGGGAGTTATAGAGGACAGTTAAAGGCGTAGTTTATCCATGGTGTTGTTCTCTGATTGGTGATTATGCTACATTTTTGACACCTTTTGTTTAGTCTAATAACAAATCTACATTATAACGGAAAGTGTATGTAAAATTAGGACACGTTAATATTAGTTTACGTTTGTTTAACTAATTGTTATTTAATGCACCATTTGAAAACTGAAAATGTACTGTAAATTTAATTTATTTATGAATTCATTCGTACGTTCATTTATTCAATTTTATTGTATTAAACAGTTACAGCATATGAAAGCCTTGGTCACTGAGAGGTGGTTCTGTCGCCTGTGTCTACATTTGCTATACAACCTTCTGGAAAATTACAATTATATTAGATGCAAATTTCCCTGAATATAAAATGGAGATTGGCATCTTTTCACATAACCGTAATCTGCATACAGCTTATCGTTATTTATAATATAAATTTTTTTCAATATAATTTGTTTTATTATTGACGGCTATAAACACAATTAGCTCAAGGATCAGACATGATTGAGTCAATAACTTGATCATCGTGTGCCAAAGTAGTGTGACAAAACATGTTTAAGATTACATACTTGGGTAAAACCTTACTACTATGTAGCCAGTCGGATTATCTCTAGATTAAAATTCTGCTTATTCCAGTTGGATAAGCGCAATACAAATAGTTTGTCATTGAGAAAACTTTTCATTAAGAAAAAATGATGATGGTGGTTTAAAACTGCTTTATAAGAATCGTACGAATTCGAAAGCAATTGAATGGCGCCCAATTTTCCCGAAAGGGGAGTCTCCCGTGATGCATTGATGGTAAACAAAAAATGATCCGTGGTCAATTTTTGACTTACAGCCGGGGATCAGGGCTTGTATTCACAAAGCTACTTAAGTATTTCTTAAACTTAAAGAAAATTAATCCATATTTCAGCCTCTATTTTCCACTTAAAAAAGTTCAATGCGAATTAATTTCGATCTGTAGATCATCGTGGAAACGCTACGTTGTCTGAAGGTTTTGCCGGACCCCTTGGTCGATTTTAAGAAATGAGTAAATGTCAACAGAAAAAATATGGTGCATTTTTCATGCTTTATTTTTCGACATGCAAAAACGGTTAGGCAAAATAAATAAGTTGACCTAGTAGAATAGTACCCGAACTAACGGTGCCTCGGTTTACAAAAATTTTGATTACATCGATCACAGTCTTATAAAAATGTAAAGTTCAACTTTCACAAATATTTTAAAAAATCAAGGACGATCTTCGAAAAAGAAGCACCGTTTACCAGATCACATTGTACTCTTTAAAATGGAACTTGAAGTTTCTAACTGGCCATGGAATATGTGGGATCTGTTTAACACTGAACGGGCAGAAAAAGGTAAAGTTTTTGCTGTAAAAAAATGCATTTTTTATCTAAATAACCATAAACGAATGTTTAAATGTTTCATTTTATCGCAATTATTGCACGTAGTATTTATTCACCTGTAGTGTTGTTTTCCAAAAAATAATCCTGATTGGCTTTAAAGTCGGATTAAAATGCATTTTTGTAAAAAAGTATGATTTTATTCGATCGTGTCGTCTGAATGCACACCTGGGAGAGTTAATCCCTCAGCGGATGGATGAGCAGGTGTCAAACATATAGTGAACACAAATAGTCGGATTTAGCGGATTGCTTTGGTTGAATACTCAAGCTATCTGCTACCATGCCAAAGTCCAGATCTGCATGAAATGCTGCCAATACAAATAACAAAACAGGGAATCGGACATCATTGTTTGTGGAGATATATTGATGATGTTGGGCATATATTGTTCATAAGCTTGGGTATCAATATAATAGTACTGTAGGATACGCAGATGTGGGTAATGTAAATATAATTAGATATGTATGTTTGCCTACCTATCGCTCTCATTGTAAGTACCAGCGTGCAGTTTATATCATAGTGCAGGTTTTTCACCCAGGAAGTAGAATACAAGCGCTTTTCTGTAGACATTGGACAGTCTGAATTGAGCATAGCGAAGTTACTTTCGTACCCTACTAATTAACGATATACAGCGTTTTCTACGGTGTTGTCGTTCAAACTGAACTGTAGGCCCTCTTATCCCCTTTTCGGTTACGTTAGACGCCTTTTCAAAGTCAATATTACTGCTCTCTGACGTTTCTGCATATTTGTAAATGTCTATACTTTTTGATCAAACATAATTTTGGGATCATATAGATTTGTTTTGGTATCGATGTATTTCGTCTGTTAGAGTTTCCGATATGTACGAATTGATCCGTTTAGTTCATGTGCTGTATTAAGGATACTCTAACCCGCGTATCAACAGTTTCCATCTATTGTATATTGAGCACTTATTCACTGACGCCGCATGTGGTTGATTGGTGTTAGTCTGTTCAGAGATTGATCACAGCGTGAATGGAATTTAACTAGCATTTCAAACTGTCAGCTATTGTCAAGTTGATAGAAAAACGGGTATATTTCACAGTATCTATGCATAGTTATTCGCGAAACAGATATAGAATGACTCAATTCGATATTATAAAGAAATTGGGAAAAAACTAAATTGAATTACTTGGTTGAATTTGGTTGAATTTGGTTCCACAACTGTTTTGGTGACTAATCGGCGGACCATACGGTTTCCTAGCTATTTTGATGTCAACTGATAAGGTTTATGCAAACAAAAGGATTGATTTCGATTCAAGATAGGGCGGGTGCCGTCAAATTACTTCATGTCTTCATTCTTGATGGCCGATGGTTGGATGTTTCAACTTGCTCTCCTGTTGCCAGTGGTGTCGAGGAAGATCTCCTCTCCTCACGTGAGTTTTAAAAAAAATAGGTACAACGTAAAACCCCAATCGAACAAACGGACGATCATGATTGATGTCAATCAAGTGGACGGTTGTCTATTTTGACCAATCGAAATACTGGAAACAAGGGGAGCCCTTAAGTCGTCTCTACAAAGCGTACCGTAATAATGCAGGTAAAGTGCTTTGTTCTGTTCTTTTGCCTAAATCACACTGTAACACCTTTATTATATACTAGACCTACTGTTCACGCAATCGTATTCTCCTGTGAGTTTCTATAGTGGACGAGACTAAGACAACTCGTAGGCTATGCCAGACCATCGCGCATTAATTTCCGCCAATATTTGTGGGTGACCTATGCCACAGGGCAGCAAATAGAAGAAGTGCAAAACAAGACGACCTGGGTGTATCTTTAGAGTCAATGTCTCGACGTGGGAAGTATAATTGATTTTGTTTTAGATTGTTGTTCACCCTGTCCCATTCCGTAAGCGATTGTTTTACTCAGCATATTAATACTGTACCCATATCTATGAACTCCCTGGTCCGTGCCCCTTTCGACAGCCCACATGTTAAAGCTGGAAGTTGAAACCGTTACTGTTGATAAAAGATGAGCAGCTTAACACGATGATGAGCTGTTTAGCTTAAAATGAGAGCTGAAAAGTTTGAAAGGTGGAAGCGATGTGGAGCTTTCCTGCTTCCACCTTTGCCAAGATTGTTTCGGAAGTTAGAAATGAGAAGCGATTTTGAGTGTTCCATCTGTTCAGCTTTGGAAACCAAAAGCTGGAAGATAAATTGTCAAAAGGGACACCGACCCTTGTCAGGCCATCATGTGAAAATAAACAAAGCTGTTATTGTAAGGTACAACCTGTATGCATTGGTCATTGCGCGATATTTTTGCTTATTATTTCGAGTAATATATTTATCAGAAAGACAAAATAATTCCAACTACTAGCATTCATTTACATTTTGACGTAGGGTTAGGAGGGAGTGTCGTGTTGTACTCGTGCTCCCGGAGCTAAACGGCAACACGAACAGTTCTCCTTCACCCATTGAACTGACAAGCTGTCAAACAAACGATAATTGGTGTTTTGACGAAACATTCACATGTGGTCCTGGTTCCTTAAAGGTATTGTGTATTGATCAGAAGATACATTGAAACGTTGGGATTAGTGAGTAGTTTAGAGAGAGCTTCCAGGTGCCCTGGTGCTTTCTGTGGAACAGATCCCTTGACACATTGTGCTGGCACGCAGTCATTGGAGGGAAATAACCTTAAGTACGGCGTAAACCCCATTCAAATAACTAAAACCGTTGGTTATGGTATTTTGTTTATCGGAGTAAAACCTCAACTACGTTGAGTAAAGATGATCCATTGTTCGAACTGTGATTTCTAATCAACCTGTACTATTATGTCCATGAATTAAGTATTCTCTGCTTCTGTCATCTTATTTATCTGCCAGTTTGTCAATACAATAAACCAACACAAGAATATAGGTATATATATATCAAAATCATTTATTTGGTGAACACATTGCTTAATGTCTACAAAGAAGGTTATCCAATGGTGTTACAGCACGATTGTAGAGAAGTATCTTGGACATTAACTAATCCCATGATGTTAAAGTAGTCCGGTTTCATTCATATCCACATCAGTATACTGGTTTCATCCCGAAATAACTTACTTTACTAAATAATTATTTGTTGTTTATGTCTTATTTAACACGAAAATTTGAATGGCCCCTTAAACGTCCGAGACAAAATCCTATTTTAACCACTTTTTCATTTGATCAAAACCGACGGTTCGATTCAGGGTGAAATTAATCCACGGAACTCGTTTCGGGGTTAATGTAATCCGCGTATGCCACAATCATTCGTTACTTCCGGTGTGTCAAATAAAAAGATTGAATCCCTCTAAAACTACTTCACTATTCTAACTGTTTGTGTTTATAAATTTGTTTAACTCTGCAGTGCATCTTGACAATTGAAGAACTATTTGATTTGGTGACCTTCATTTGAAAAATGGCTGTATTGTTGATAATCCTTTAGAGATGTTTGGCTGCATTCTATGGGTAATCTTCCGTTTAGAAATGACTGCCTGTTGTATAGGTGATCTCCGTTTAGAGATGGCTGCCTGTTGTATAGGTGATCTCCGTTTAGAGATGGCTGCCTGTTTTATGGGTGATCTTCCGTTTGAAAATGGCTGCCTGTTGTAAGGATGATTTTCCGTTTAGAAATGGTTGCCTGTTGTATGGGAGATCTTCCGTTTAGAAATGGTTGCCTGTTGTATGGGTGATATTCCGTTTAGAAATGGCTGCCTGTTGTATGAGTGATGCTCCATTAAGATAGGTTTTCCGCTGTAAGGGTGATTTTCCTTGAAAATGGACGTTATATGGCTGGGTCTTTAAAATGGAGCGAATCCTGTAGATGTCACACACAAAGGTTTGCATTTGTCGCACATGTCGTGACTGAAAAAGAATGAATTTTTTCTTTATTAAGTAACTCTAATCTTTTCACAAACGATTCCAAACATGTCACTACAATTACTATACTGTGCATATAAAACATTTTAAAGAAAGTTTAGACTATTAAGCGACAAGTCATTGAGAATTTATCTAGAACATGACATGATTCATCAGTGTTCCAGTGTAATTAACCTTAGGAAACTTCATGCCCCGTGAGGGAGCGTGTGGGCCATGGCCCTGCAGAATACTCTCTCGGCTTCCTCGGTCGATCGTAAGAGGCGAGAAAAGAGGTGACTTTCTGTCGCCCTAGTGTTCGCAGAGCTAAAGGGTAATGGGAAGCAGATTTGTTTGTGATGTTCTGTATTTCTGTCCGTCGTCATATAAGT
>JARFOD010024312.1:0-10848 GCA_031763545.1 Mopalia muscosa
GCCACCCGGCCTTCTACAAAATAGAAGGTTAGTCAGCTGGAGTCTAGATAGCGGACATTCACTACCCCTCTGATAGGGGAGAGCTCCCAAAGCTGTAAGCAATGAATACTTTTTGTGTCTTTTAGAAAGTGAAGTTTAACAGTATTTTCGTTATGTTGGGATAACACTTTCTTATCTCAAAATAACGAAAATACTGTTAAACTTCACTTTCTAAAAGACACAAAAATTATTCAACAATACAAATTGCATAGGCTTTGTCTGGCCTGTCTAAACATGACCTAAATTGAATATAGGCTAAAATCGATTTTAGTTTTAATCTATAACCAAACTATTGTAAAGTTGTCGGTTGACTAGTCTGGATGACTTGTCTGCATTTAAACCCTCAAGAGTTGTGTTCATACACTCTGTGGTTAATAATCTAAGACCGATTGTTGTAAGTGCGTTTAAATTTAATTAGATGACGTGACGCCGCGTTGAAGGTCTATCTCTATCCCCTGTTGGCGATTTCATCTTGTGATCTTGTGTATAGCGACTAATTGCCTTCAAACAACTCGCCCCTGAGAACTAATGAACGCTGGAAACAAGAGCCTTGTCAAAACTTCTAGGTACCTTGGATGGAGGAAATACTACAGCCGAGGAGCATAAAATCTACAACTTTAACCGCCGCCATTGTCTCCGCGTCTCGCGATGACGTTTTTCTTCAGAAAGACCCATTTTGCGGGAATCCCCAAAATATTTTGGCCGAGTCCATTTGTGGGTTGAAGTGAGTTAGGATTAAACGAATTGGTATGATTTCATCCTGATCTTTTGTCAGAATTTGTTCGCATTATCTTAAAATATGTAGCAGGAAAACTTAAAAACCATTGATTAGTGTGATGGTTGTGAATGTATGCGATAGCCATGACACAGAAGCTGCAAATAGATTGGTGATTAAGCTTTTGTACTTATAATCGTTATGGCTGACAATAGACGTTAGGCTACAAGAGTATACTTATTGTCACGTCAACTCCGGGCTAAGAAGCTACAGTAGTAGGCCGGTGTATGACACAGTATAATATTCATTGCTTTGAGTTATATCTGGTTAAATCAAGTTCGTGTGTGATTGAACTTTGGTGTTCAATTAAATGGTGTTCAATTTGATCGGACTTGCTTGGTTCAGGAATGGCAATCTTCTCAGAGGTCCACTAAAACCCCAGAAAACATGAGGCTGTGGTAAGCTAGAACTATATACATAATCTATTTTGATGGAGGTTTGACTTTACATGGTCAATATATAGCCATGGTAACAAAAATGAGAGTAAGCAGTCGCTAAACCCAGATTTACAGTTGGAAATGGTTGGCTTTTATTAACTAGTTTTGGAAAGCGACTACATGTTTGTTAAATTTCACAAATTAATCGACATCGTCAGCTAGAGTATATGGTTCCAGATATTTATTGCCCCTTATAACCACCCACCCCTCAAACTTTTGATTGTAGACCAAACCATGGAACACACACACGGGATGTGTTGTCAAATCACAAAATTCACAAAAGCAGAACATATAGTTGGAGGTTTTGTCAAGTATACTGCCTTTATTATCAACAGAGCAGGTTAACAGTGAACAATACAGATAAACTCCTTGGTGGATACATACCAGCGAATACAACATATGAATGAATTTATATTTTTGATTTGCTGCGTCCCAAATATAAACTATGAACAGATCACAAACAAATAAGTATACAACGAGCTTTAACTATCGGTGATTTTTTCTTAATGTGTGTTTTTTCTATGATAGTTATAAATCTGACATTCTAATCTAAATATTTATGTTTTTGAACGAGCTTTTCTATACATTAATGAGTACTCTTAACTTGAAAACATATAAAGTTGTATCCAATCAACAATATAACTGTCGGCAACAAAATCTAAGATCAAACATAGTTCAGATTTATAGGACTATCAATCTTTATGGTTGTCCGTTAGCGACCTCACTTTTGTAAATATCTTTTTGAAACTTTCAATCAACAAGGCTAAAGAGATGTTAATATTTTATGAAAGAGTTTCTAATTGAAGCGATACTCTACAAAACTTTTTTGCAGCTACTCACTTAACAACCATTATTGTATTTAGACGGGAACAGTATCTGGAGTTGACATTCGGCCCAACAGATCGGACCAGTATGCAGCCCAGGCTAACGATTGTCTAGATCTACATGCCCGATTTGAGACCGTCCACAATGATTGGCCAAACTGACTTCCAGGCTGATTCCATGTCACCAGTAAATTTCCCGCCAAGCCTCTCCTTCAAGAAAGCCACTAGTAGGTCACCAACTTTCTGCAATGTAACAAACCATACTATTATCTTTAGATACTTTATAACTATAATAATTAAATCTTAAAGAATTAACGTATCTCAACCAGTGACAACATTTTTTTAAAAACCGCTTATTGATGATTTGATAGGATATTTAAAAGTAAACGCCATTATGGCCACCCTTGACTCAAGTGCTGTCTTTGTCAGCGGTTATAACGATATAGTTTATATATAAATAGCCGCGGATTAGCTAACAGATCTTTCACCGATCAGACACGGTTAGCAAAACGGATAAAAGGAATTGACGTGATTCTGATACTTAGGAATTCAATCTTAAACAAGGCAATTATGGTAAAATAACTCGACAATTAGGCCTATGAATCAAACTGTGTCATTTGGCTCAACGGTATACGGTAGAGTTTCGTTTGAAACAAGATATATACTAGCTGGTAAATGGATTGATTGGCGCTTTACGCCATATTCTGGTGTTCCGCGATAGTTCACTAATATGACGTCTTTAAAAAGCCACACAAATGCAACAATATAACACAGACTGCTCCTGGACCATAATGCCACTAGCTTGAAGGCAGAATAATCAGGTGTAATTTTCTTCCTGATTATTTAAAAAGCTTGCCCCTTGTTTTAGTCTACTGAAAAAAACCCAGAAAAAAAAACAGGATACATGAACAATGAATAAAAGCAGGTGATTAAAATTCCTACTTGAAAATATTCGATGCCAATACTCTTTCCAGCGTGAAACATCCCAGACCTCTTCAGCAAGTCTTTCAAGACATCCATGTCGTCCATGCTGTCCACGAACTTGCCCAGTTCACTGAAGACTGAAGTACCGTGAGCCTTGATTCGGACGGAGCTCTTCACCTGGTCCATTGAGGCCCCTTTCCAGGCGGGGAATTTCTCCTGCCAGGCTGGGTACGTGTCGAACATTCTGTCAAAAAACAGATATGTTTGTAAAAATATTTTGTTTTCACGAAAGGCGTAAAAAGTGACAAAATTAGAAAGTTCATAAATTTTTCGTCTAATTTTTTTTTATTTCGACGACATTTTAAATAATGTGATTTAAATTGGCGACCTCAGCTGTTAATGTGATGGGTTAGCAGGCAAACTGACATAGATGAATTGCTACTCGGATTGGATTTGTTAGTGTTTAAGAGAGTCCTCAAGAGAAGGCCAACATGCCTTTATAGCGCTGACATATATCAGTTATACCACGCCCAAACAAATGCAAGCATGTTCTTTATATTGAGGTTTAATACTATACATATAGTTATTTCATTTATATGACATCATACGTAAATCAAACTTCTCACATTTGAAAGGCTATGTTAGTGTGACATGTTGTTGTTGGATATATCCCTGGAGTATACATGGAATACCTTTAAGTTAAACGTCACCAATAGACCGAAAATCAATCAATTAAGCAACCAATGAATTGTTCTAAATAATCAGCAAATTGGTCTGTTATATTATTGTTGGTTTTGTTACTTTACTATATATTCCCCAGACAAGGCCGCCACACCGTTTAAACAGACCAGGTGATATCAATTAAATTTAGATGAAGTTTTGTTGTCAGATGACATACACTGCCGAAACGTCTGAGCCGAATTCTAAAGAGACCTTAAGAGATATATAGCCTAATCCACTTCCGGGTACCTCCTACTTTTTTTTAAGTTTAATTTTTTTTATTTTTTGCATCAACGGAAAATTAAAAAGACGGTAATTGTTCGTTCCAGTTCTGCAACCTCACCCAACAGACATATGGGTCTAGAAGGTCGGTATTCAAACCACGGCGAACGACAATGAACGAGGCCCGCAAGTAGAGTAATAGAGAACGGGATTTACATGCCCTATTGCGTTCCTAATGTAGAGGCCATGGGTATAAATAGCTTTGTAAAGATAGCCAAACTATAGAACCACCAATATGAAATTTGCACAAAAAGATGTGGAAGGCTTGAATCACAAATACGTCTGGAATCAAACAGAGTGTCAAAGAATACCTGAAGCACCAGATCCAAAATTAATCAGAAAGTCATTCAAGACTTAAATCACAATAAACATATCCGAATTAAACAGAAGGTCACATAATACTTAAATCTACAATAACTAATCCGGAAATAAACAGAAAATCACGAAAGAGTCAAGCCGCCGTACCATTTCCGGAATGAATCAGAAAGTAATGAAGACTTAAATCACCATCATTTTCGGGACTGATTTAGACTGATTAGTGTTTAGCATCGTGCTTGTGTATTTCACTCATTTGACGACAGCAAATCGCATTGAACCAGATTTCAACATCTGATTTTTGTTATATGTTTATGAGCATAACTTAGGTAAACAGAAAAAAAAAATAATTGACGCGTGAATTGCCCACGCAGAACAGTAATTTCTAACACGTTTCCCTCCTACTCCACGTAGTAAAGAAAATTCATACAGGGGATATACATGGTTATTCCCAATTTGTTTCGTTTGTTGGAGCGGCTGCAGAAAATGCAACTGATCCAGTTTTGTTACAGCAATAACAAAAGGTCTCAATAGAATTCTTATGGTACGCATTAGCCAAACGGTTCAATTTTAATGTGCAAATTTAGGATTCTACGGATAAGAATTTCACCCCAACAATGTCTAAAAATTGTTCTGCAGTACCACAAGTGTCCTGTGATCCAATCATTGTTAAGATTTGAGTCAAAAATTAGTCTAAAAAATTACTGTTTTTAACCGAGACCTTTATTTACTGGCTGTCCAAATCCTTCAAGGTGTCTTAAAGACTGGTTTACACAAATGCATTCGAAATGGGCACGATGCGATGGCTATATCAGAGTACACTAATTTAACTCTATGCTACCAAAACTATTCTCGGAATATTCTCATTAAATGGACTTATGTGTCCAACAGAGCCAATATCCCTTGTATTAAACTTTGTTCTATCTGAGAAAGACCTGGTCGTACCTTTCGAGCGTTTTGGAAAGCTAGATGCATTGGGAGACGAATTCATGGACGGAGCTCTAATGTCTGTGCGTGACCGGGACAACACAAGGTAAACATTACGGGACGCAAAATCTGTTAAGAAAGAAATGTTTAGTCCTACCTAACAAATCTATTGTAGCGAAAACTTGAGTAAAGGCTCTAGGTAGAAAATTGGCCAAAGACGCAGATATTCCCAGAAATACAGATGTTATTCACCATGGGGTACAGAATATAAACAAACGGGATAACTTAGAATCGTAGCTGACTGTTCGCCAACCTTTTGTGGCGTTATAACATTCTCATTGGTGTGTTGTTCCGATTCAGACTAGATAAAATAGCTTGTATGGGAGACATTCACGCCATGTTTCACCGGGTAAGGGTAGCACCGAGAAGACCGTGGTGTTTTAATATTATTGTGGTGGCAGAATTAGGATACTGCCAGGGGTCCGGATATTTATCGCACGACTGGACAATGATTTGGTGAAGGGGCAGCTGTGTTAACTAGACATTAAGACGTACTGATACAGACAATCAGAATAAAGTATATATCATTCCAGCATATGTGAAACGGTACTCAATAATTGTGACATAAATGACGACTTAACATCTGTTAAAGAAGATATATATATAGCTGAAAACCTAGACAGATGCCTGTATTATGACGGATTTAACATAACTAAATGGATACCTAACCATCAGGAAGTGTTTTAGTTCATACCTAAAAATAACAGTGGCAACAATTTGCTAACTAACATGGCAAAAGTGTATCCCATGAAAGAGCATTTGGTAACAAATGAGTTTTGAATTCATATAGCCACAAAGGACAGAGTAATCTCATGCAGATGCTTAATCAACGCCATCTCTATTCTTGACCCGCTTGGACTTGCCCATTCATACTTACACTAAGCAATCTTCCAGTATGGAACTAGACAAAACGAAGGTTGGGACAATCCTCTTTAACCGGTCAAGGAAAAAAGTGGGGAATATTGAAGTCAGATTTATCTATGCTTATGAGGATTCGAAAGGCGATGTTACTCAACAACCTCACCTCTTCTCAGATGCTTCAGTGTTTCGATACAGGTTTGTGTTTGACAGTCGATAGATGTGACGCCATTAACCTGCAGTTTCGTTATAGAGAAGTTCCGTTTGGCTCCCATAATCCATTCCCAGACTGGAGTTAAAAGCTGCTATAATGTCAGCTCAGATGGATCTGATCCTGCGAAGTAAGATGCAGTGTAATATTTCAGACAGCTACTGCTGTGTGGATTGTATGATCGTCCTACAGTACGGAACTCGACAAACCAAACGATGCAAGTCATTTGTGGTTAATAAAACAACCAAGATTCTGAAATCATCGTCGCCTTGTCAGTAGAGAAAGGTTAATTCTGGTGAAAATCTTGCCGATGATGCTTCGAAAGGCCAAGATGGTAGGCGGAACAGACTTCCTATGCAGAGAGGAGTCAACCTGGTCAGAGATAAGAAGTAGTACTCTTGTGCCCGAGGTGGATGACATGGGAACTAACACTTGAGAAAACTGTATTGTCATCGGCGACCCTTCGGCAGATCCAACTCAAATGTTAGGCCTATTGGAAAATTATTCAATATGGTACATCGGGTTGTTTGGTTAAAAATGGTAATTAAATTACAGCTAGACAAATATAATACGTACTTCTCAAAGAATCCAGCTCCATTGCCCCTGATGTCTTGTCTGATGATCACCATACAATCCTTTAGAGCCTTGATCTGACCTGGGCTGATACTCATCTCGAGTCACTGAAATGTATAGTAACAGAAAACGTATATTGTTTCAATCTGTTGTGATTTGATATTTTAGATTTGCTGTCACGGAGGCGAAGACTTACACTTCTGATCGGTGTCGATTAAAGAAAAACCCTTTGTGGAATTAACATGGAGAAGTTGGATGGTATAGTTGGGCTCAACCTTAACCTCCAAATGATCGCACCTGTAAACAGCCTAGCTCTTAATTTGCTGATAAAATTGTTAATTTAATTGAAAATCATGAATTTTAAACCGAGTTCCAACAGTCATGAGTCTATTGGAGATAAGAATACCGGACAAAACCTTTTTTAATAGTACGAAGTCGTACCTCAAAATGTATTTGCGTACATAGATTCTCGATCAAGCTTAACAACTATGAAGTTTTATAAACATGAATTTCAGATAACATCTTCAAAAATTCCTCAGTGTTTTTAATAACAATGGGATGGCTGTTTTTACTCGAGGTTGTGGTTGTAATCAATAAGCTCCCATGTGTATAGTGAGATTCAGGCCCACAATCTCGTATTTATTGGTTTATCTGAAGGCATAGAAAGTTGGAGCTATTTCTCCTTTGGTTTGTGAATTTAGTGATGTTAAGCCTTCAATGATATCTAAGCCTAGGAGAAGAGGATGGACAATATGGTTCTGGGGCCGGTGGCCCAAAGCGCATTTAGACTTAATCCGCTATTAGATACCATGACGCTATGGTGAATGTCTTTCTCGAATGTTGTATTAGCGATTTAATAATATGTCAGCAGAAGTCTATCAACTAGAAGTATGCAACAGCCATATATATAAGCTAACCGGCATTGGGGACCGAGCCCCAAGTTATATCGTATCATGTGACGTAGCACACAAGAAAATTCAAAAGAACGCAATTTAGAAATGATGCATTATTGGAACTTCTTCCGTTCCTCAATCATATTGTTGCAGACTTAACGAAACGCATTTATCCAGTGCAATATGTGACCATAAACAGCAACTAAATCGACAACTATTAAGCCTGTCATGCGAACAAAAACAATTGCTATAGGCAGTGTCTATTCAGTGATGAAATTTCCCAGAGTCTTTCACAACTAAAAATACACTTGTTTAAAATGTGACGTCACCGTTTCTGGCTGGTCTACAATGCCGTGGACATTACTATACGTCAGTTACATACTTCTAGTTAATAGACTTCTGGTGTCAGCGGCTAATATTCTTGCAAGCAACTGGACCTTGGCTGTTGAGAAGGGGTGGAACAGTATTCCAGACTGAGGGTACGCCTGAACAGACGAAGGGCTATGTTGTGAAGACTTGATTGATGCGTCATTATAGTTCTTGGGGACTTCAATTTATCAGATTCAATAAGGACTCCAGTGTAGATTGTATTATAATGCAAACACGAATAAACAGAATTAAGAAACACGGCTATACTGAATTAAGTAATTAATCAAACCAGTTTGAGTAAATAAATGCTTTTCAATTTTTCATTCCTTTTTGCACACTCCTAATTATTGATCGTCAATATTTTGAGGCTCTAGAAATACACATATGCGAGCACCCATGCATAGAACAGTCTTTCGGACAAATACGGGAACAGCTAAACATTGCGACGATGATTTCAACGTTGGTACCTAATGGTTTTGGAAGTGTCAAATGGTGAAATTAGAAATGTATATCGCCTCTTACAGCAGTTTTACCAGATAGATACAATGTTCTGTATTTCCAGGCGTTCATTAAATCCATCTGGTTCAGCTTAATATGCAGCTAGTGTTCAGCTTTATATTTCTGTCTATGTCAAGTAACTAAAGATATGCTTTGGTATTTTGATAAACATTGTGTTGAAATGCCTGTCTGATGCAAATTCTGCCTTTCATTCTCTATTTAACAAAAATGCAGCGGAAATAAAACAGACAATCAATCGGACAGCTAGGTTGCATCGATGAGGCACGGTTGGTCGCCAGAAACATTTTAAATGAAGGGTGGTGTGACCAGTGGCTGTTTCTAATGTTGAACTTTACACATGCAGGAGATATTTTCTTCGTTTGCTTTTCTACTCCATGTCAGGATACAGCACTTAAAATGTAAACACATCTGGAGACAATTCTTTTCGTTAAAAGCTAACTAGCATTTAAGATGTGTTCTTAAATGGTTGAAACTGCTTCAATAAAACAACCAAATCTAAATATTTTAAGAAAAAGAACAGGTTTCTATTTAAATTGTAAAACCTTTAAAAATAGTAAGATTAAGGGGTACTAAGAAAATATGCAAGCAAATCAGTTAAACGCATTGATTAAAACGAAAAATAACATTGCAATAAGGATATACAACGACTTACCTGTTTGGCTTCTATTTGTGATAGAAGTTTGTAAAAGATTTCTCACAAATCAACATCCAGACATCGGCTTGTTATTCCTTTAGCAATCGATTTAATTTATAGTGATTTTATGGCTCCACCCATTTAAAACCTCAACAATGCGACCTCGTAAGTGATTGGTTGATGGGAAATGAGTGACGTATGTGGAATGTTTCTTATTACGTAACAGGCAAGCAACTCTCGGTTATCAAAATGTACTGATATCAACAAAATCGTAACGAGGTAAGAAAAATGCAAACAATCATTGTCTTTAAAGCATATAATGAAACTTGAAAACTGCAAGAAACAAAATAATTTGAGACTATATGGAAGTAAAGGTAGTTTAAATCAACTGGTTGCATCGCGTGCCAGGTAAAAATGTTATTGTATTGCCTTGATAATTCACACTAAACAACAGCTGGTAATAAACACAAGTGACATCGAGTTCAATTTGTAAGCACTGACATGTGACGACTTGGGGTCACGGTCATTCAAGAATTCAAACAAAAACATTTCCAATCTGACATGTCACCTAAGGATTGAATTTCTCTGGAAATTGATATAAAAACATTAAAATAATCTCAGAGAAGAGAGTTCCAGCACAAAACACCATAAAATGACTTGACACGATATATCGTGAAACTATTCATGTTATTAAATTGTTCAATTTCCAGAGAAATGAATCTTGGGGGCTTTAAATGGAACATCTGTTGTGTTTTTGGACTGCAGTGCTCATTCGTGGTTTATGAAGAAGTATTAAATCTAGAGAAGATTTCTTAAGTAGATGCCAGTTTATAAGAAAATGTTTTTATTCAGAGAGCTCGTTTGTGTAAAATATGTAAACATTACATTACCTTATGTTAATTTGTATTCGATAACTATTTTGATATTTTTATCATCGAGAAATATTACTGGGTTAGTATTATTATATAACCAAAAGTGTTTTTGAAATGAACGAAAACAGGTGTTTTGTAAATGATCTGTTACGTAATTTCAATAATGTTTGTTTTAAGCTCCACCCAAAATGCACTAAATGTATATATGTATATGTAAGACCTGGTAGTTGGAGGGTAGTTTTAGACTACGCCCAAACTGTCTCACTGTAAGGGGTGGGCAAGAGAGCAGGACAGAATAACTCTGTTGAAGATTTGAGACAAACAACTGATTTACATATGAAATGAAGTATGGTTTTAATGAACGATAAATTGCAGACATTACATCATATCTCACATTTCAGCAGCTAACCACAACCAGAGGAATACATCTCAAGGGCGTAGACACGTTTTGAAAACTGGGGGGGGCTACTATCCCAGTACTTCAAGCGAGGGTCGAGGGGCCGCAGGCCCCGGAAGCTCCAGGGTCCTAGATGGCCACAGACGCGTTCTGAGCGATATCCAGCGAAGAAATTAGCAATTTCGTTCCTGAGTTATGAGTTGAATTTCTACTTATTGT
>JARFOD010024323.1:0-10848 GCA_031763545.1 Mopalia muscosa
TGCTTTACGTATCATGTATCATTTGCCCGAACAAAATTTATCGTCAGTAAATATACCGCTAATAGACAGAGGTACAAAGTAATTAATATAGACGGGTCGAAGCACATATAGCCTCGTCAGTTCTGTGTTTAGCCGCAGATCACAGCTAACAGTGGCGGATTAGGATTTTATAAAAGGGCGGAGGGGACTGATTATCGTCGTTAAGGTGACGGTCCAGGGGCCGCCTATGCCCCGGAAGCTCCAAAAAATGAGTAAGCCTTCGATTGATCGATCTTGATGCTAGCAATTTTAACAGAGAAAAAAGACAAGAGCCACAAGGTGTTTGTTATTGAAATAGGCCTATATGTCACATCAGTCAGTCTGATAGGCAAGGATACTGAAGCATTGAGTTAAATAATTACCACCAAAGAATTCGAATTTTATATCGGGGCAATTGTGGAGTTTTTTAAATTTCAGAAAACAGTACAAATATATTGAAGAGATTGCTACTGAATCTTGGACGCAGAATTGCTGTTTATTTTGGCAAAACTATAGAAACTGTCCAGTCTATATGCTGTAAATGTAGTTTTCTGGTAGCCATTCTAAGTTCAAAACATCAATACCCAACAAAATGGCAAGGGCCCACGTAGGCCTCGGAAGCTATGAGAATGGGGAAAGGCGGAGGCAATCTGTGCTGATTTTGGAAATATATTATGAGTGAAAACGTTGATAAGATTGAGATTTTACTATCCATTTTTTTTTTTTTTTTACTAATTGTTGTCCCGATTAGCCAAATGAGTATTTTATGAAGCGAAAGTTTCTGGCCAAAGTTACGAATCTAGTGAGAATGTCAAAACCGAGATCATTTCTATATGTACATCACGAGTTTTGGACTAAATGTATGTGGTAGATGATATTTTAGAGTTATTTTTCTTTTTAAATTTCGCTAGCAGTGTTAGGGTACAGTTGCATTCTGTTACAGGACTGTCTTTTTGCAACACAACTAGTTTGAAAAATTTGGAATTGGATAATAGTATGTTGTTTTCCAGTCATATACTGCAAAACTATATCCCACACAACATACATTATAAGTACATTACCCCTATTCCATTCAGCCAGCTAGATTTAATTTTTTTTAGCATGATGCTGGGATTTTTTTCTTTCTGTTTTCTTCCCTTCTTTTGAGCACGGAATGGGCGCAGTATAGTACAGTCATGTTAATCAATCAGCCAATCACATTTCCCTTAATGTTTATGCCACTCAAATCTGTTAGCCTAAGTCAAAATTGAGGGAGACGTTTTTGTTATCCAAAGCAAAATACAATTCAGCAAGAGATTCACTCCTATTCCTTTAGACGTTTTTCATTAAGACATTATCTCTCACCTCTGTGTGGGTGACGGTGAATGCAAACACCAAATATCGTTATTAAGCTGTTCATATTTAAACTATTTACCTTTAAACTGTCGGAAAGAACAACCCTAATACCAATTAGAATAAAAGTAACAGAAACATTCATGCAACCCATGTAGCAAGATTAGCAATACGCTCTTATAACCAGCGATCGGCTTACAGTAGCCCATACTGACCGTACTCCGGCACACTATACGCTGGTTCATATAGCAAAGCTTTTCATGTAAAGGGCAGCAGAGTTAGGCTCTAGCTAGACTCACACAAAATTCTATTGGTTGATCATGTGAAGATGTCACATGGGCTCACAGTCCTCTCGTCTAAACTTAGCTCCTCCATTTTGCAAACCTGTATGCTCATGTGACCATATCAACCAATATAATTTTGTGCGAGTCTAAAGCCTAACTCTCCAGCCCTTTACCTGAAAAGCTTTGCTATATGAACCAGCGTATAAGGTACAACCAGTCGCTGGTTATACGAGCATAGATTTATCCATGCCTTTTTTGTGTTTTTCATATCCCAGTAATGTGCCTGAAAGTTTATTACAACATCCAAACTGACGTTCTGATGAACAATATGTTTACCGGAATGAGACGAAGTATTTTCTCAACAAGTGCGAAGCAACTTATCCAGTCATTCTGGTGTAAACATGAAACGATTCCCGATACCGGTAGGCCTACTGACTGCAAATTGTCCTCGTCTTCCATAATTTGTCTTGTACATTTCATGACTTTCTGCTGGTTTATATATAATCATTGTCGGAGAAAGGTTAAAATAAACAATAACAGTTCTACATATTGTCGTTCTTGTGTGATATTTTGCCCGAAAAATATCTTAATTTATTCGAACTTTGCCCGAAAAAATAGCGTCCCCCGCCCCCCTTCGATCCCCCGTCCCCTACGCCTATATGTAATTAGTTGCAAATGGTTAATAAATCTTATATTGCTGAAACCGGCGACTTTCTTAGAAATAGAGTTCAAATACACTGGTAACATATAAATACACCATCATTATAAGACATCTTTAGGCTATATAGCAAGCGTAGGCCTATATCCCAGTGTGGTAATAATTGTAAAATTATTTTTTTTTTCTGCTGTAAAAATGATGACGGATAATATATAGATATGAACACCACAGGCAAAATGGAACAGTAGTTTAATGACAAATCCCTATGGGCTCTGCGAATTAAATTGTTAAATTGTAGACATTTCAATTACAGTTGATATAGAATGTGAGTTGAACAAAACAGGTCTGTAGTGATATTAATTAGCGTTTAGAAGTGGCGGTGAAATTTTCCGGTAACACACTAACCAAATCAATTGTGAAAAGACTAATATCTAGGAATTAGTTGGCATCAGGTTGTCACGTTGTTAATATTATAAAACTGTACGCTTTGAATGGTTGCATTGTTCGTTGTTCCATTGGGGACGTGGTATGCTCATAATAATGTGATCACAAATAACTAGGTAAAAGCGTTTATATGACTGAAAAAAAAAAAAACTATTTTTACTACGGTAACTATATTAATGATATCAATGGATGTAGGCTTAATCAAGAACAAGCTAGGATTTATAACAAAATCGATCTGTCTGTAAATTACAATATAATGACCTAAAGGCCCGCCTACCGAAAGAAAAGAGGCCTAGATGTATATAAAGATTCAAAATTGCAGATTTGCTGTGCACAAATCGTAAAAACAACGAGATTCAATGCATGTTAGCGCAGAAGTTATTTTTCATTAACCACGTTCAACAGCCAAGATCGAACAGTCCAGAACATGTTTTCCAATTTGTATAGGAACATGTTTTCCAATGTTTGTGGAAATTCTTTTCCACATATGTGAACTTCTTTTCAACATATGTAAAATAAAGTGATAAAACGGCTTGCCATAAATGTATATGCTCATGTATAACTTATATATCACAATAAATGGATAAATAAATAAATACATAGGCCTATTCGCCCCATTTCTTCGACATTCTCTTTTCAAACAATTGAATCACTCTGTCCACTGAGAAATGAAGAAAAATATTAACAATGTCAGTCCATTTTAAACAGGTGGGTAGAACACAACGTCTTTCTTTAAGAACTCCTGGTTTCCCACTCGTCTCATGGAGATCAAAGTCCCAACCTGCTGAATGACAGTGGATATCTTCTGTCATTGGAGGTACAAAACCTTCACACTCTATTGACAGAAATTTGACAGATAAATGTTTACAAGACGATTTGGTCTTTGTGTTGAAAAATACTTTTCTTATACGCAGATTATTAACTGGTTATGAAGTTTATTTGAATTTACAACATGGATTGGGGAGTTCTATATAAACAGCTTGGAGCAAATGTGGCTTTCAAAATGACAGCGTCGCATTGTTGTTGTTGTTGTAATGTTCTCGCAATGTGTGCTTTAACTGCTATTCCACGTTCAAATCTCTGACGATGTTGTCTGTTATTATCGCCTCGGTGTCTGCTGGTGTCATCCTAACACTATTTTTACAATGTATCTGGCTGAGACGGAGATTTGGGGCACTTCCCAAACAGAGCGTTCCATACAAACCACAGACAGAGAGTTTCCAGTTGCCAAAGGTAGGCCTACATGTATACCTCTATTGTGTATAGTTGTAGGTGTCAGTCAGTGCAATCTTATATGCAGTGTCAATATGGTTCTTGAATCAACCCTCTAGGGCAATCGATTGGCGTGTATTTAGTATTTCCGTTTAAACTGATATATTTTTGGTGTAGTTTTGATAAGCTTATAGTTTTGGATACAGCTGCATCGTCAATATAGTACAGGTATTCACAATGTAATGACAGTTACCTAAATCTACATGTAGGTTTTGTTAGTTTTAGAGTTCCCACCTTTCATATATCTATGTCCATTAACTAATGCTAATTTTACCCAAACTTTTCATTCCATTTTGGTAATGCAATTTAAACAAGATGGTATCTTTTGATACCAGTACCCTTTTATATTGGTTAATGAACAGGTCGTCCTACAAGTATATGAGGACTGTGGCCATGGCTTAGTAGTAGTGTGTGCGCTTACTTAACTGAACCTGCTTCCTTGTACTGTTCACCGGTTCGAGTCCGCCTGTTGACCATCAGGTATAGGAGCGAGTCACATGTTGTGGCTCGGGCATTCGCAGTGGTGTTTTTACCAGTGTTCTTCTTGGTTTACCACCGTAATACGACTGTGTGAATGGACACTCCGTCTCATTTAAGTGAAATACCCTTGAGAACAACGTTAAACCCCAATCAAACAATCATACAAGTATATAAGCTTATATCTTAATAAAACTTTCTCTCATCTACCTCATCTTGTTACTGTTGCCTTCAATCTCTCTTGCATTGCAGGGGTAGAATTAACTTTTTTGTGAGCAGGCCAGCCGGGCCTGAAGATTCCAGGAGTTGCAGGGCCTGTAGTAATTAAACAGGCATCTCAGGGCCTGCAGGTTCCATATCTACAGGCCCATTAAACATTAAACATTATTTTATCAAGTGTTTAGCTTGCTAGGCTAACTAGAGATTGTTCCTGTTAGTTTCACCCCAATGTTTGGGGCCAGTTGGGCCTGCAGCCCTAGAAATTTACAGGCCCAACACAAAATCTACTAGGTTTTGGCCTGTGGGTTATCTTTATTTCTACCCCTGCACTGCGAAAAATCATATAGGAAGCCTAGACATTCTGATAACATTTATAAATTAATAATTTTCACACACAAAAGAAACAAAAATTGTGTTTTAAATAACAAGTGATCAGGCAGTTACAAAAAAAAAAAATAAAATAAAAATAGATGAGATTAGTTATTTTATTCACTTATATATGAAATAGAGATTGCTTTATCCAGTGCATAGGTTTTATATCAGTGACAGGTGATTAGAATATTTATCATATACATATTACAACTACAGGGACAACACATGTTGTACAACATTATGGATTCATATTAAACACTACAGAAAGAAAGGTATACTAATACGGTTGTTTTCCGTTTTGATTTAAGAAAGGATGTTGATGTGATTGAGAGTGGTTAATAATTTGTCCCTGTCTGGGCCCAGTAGTTATTAGGAATTAAAACAAAAGATTTGTTCTGTTAAAAGGTTGCAGTAAATCAAATTGTTTTCTTCTCGAACCATATTCATTATTTGTGCATGGGTATTTATTTGTTTTTGAAACAATTTTTCTGGAAGATAAAAGAAATGGTGAATCAACCTACTGATGGAAAATTTAATATATTCGACAATTGGAAGAATTTGAAGAAAAACAAAAGGTTTTGTGTGGAAATGGTTTCCAAGGCTCCCAAGTCAGTGCCTATTAAAGTCAGTGCCTATTGTGGCATGTTGTCCATGTTTGATATTGTTTACTATCTCATTAAAAATGAAACCCACATATTTCAATCCATAATAAACAGTACTATTAAACCAACCATACTACAATCAGAACAGTACAGCACAAATACTCAATATTCAATGTATTTAAGGTTTGTCTTGCTCAGTGCGCAAATAAAACCACCCTATGCAATATTGGCAACAAACAAAACTAAGACAAGAAAATAAACAGATTAGCTTAATCATTGTTTGCCCATGAGTAGAGCAGGAAACTTTAACTCTTTTCAGCCACCTGAATATAAACATAGCTTAAAATATAAAAGCTGAAGAAGAGTAAAGAATAACTAAAACACTACTTTAGTCAAACATGAGAATAACAATTATTATTGGTTGTTATTAATTGCCAGACCTGGCCATGTTTCACATTTTCCATCTTAATGCAATGCTCTATACTGTTGGGGTTACCATTAGTCACAAAACCAAATTCAATTGTTTAATTGTAAAATTACAACAGTTTTGTCAATTTGAGCCATATATTTTTTCAGGAGTTGCTGAAACTGTTGAATGACCCTGATTTGAAATCTAAGAAAGAGACCTGCATTTTCCTGAATCTTTTGTTCCAGTTTCTTTTCCGCGAACTGAAAGACACAAGATTTGTCAGAAGGTGAATATATAGTATGATTTTCATCCTCAAATGTAGAATTTGAGCATGATTTTATGCCGATTGTATTATTTTAATGTGCACCTCTAATACATTGTCACCAATTTTTGAAAATAAGAACAGATGGGAATATTTTATATAACACCAAAATCACAACTCACAACTCCGAGAAACGACAAGATACGCATGTTAAGTTTCTATATTTCTGTTTATTAAACCATCATTAAGCCATCATATATATTCCTGACGATTATTCAATGAAAAGAAATATAGAAACTTAAAACAAATCTTGTGGTTTCTTGGAGTTGTAACTTTGGTCTTCTGTGTCAAATTATTCAGTGGGAATCACAGTATATTTTATAAAATTACAGTTTTTTTTTATAAGTTGAGACTAATCTGCTATGATTCATTTTTTGTTATTTTGATAACTAAAAATTTGTAAACTTGTTTGATTGAATAGATGGGTTGTTCGAAAGATGAATGCTGAGTTCAGGGAGCTTCTTCAAACCACATCTGGAAAACTGCTGGATAAAATTTCTGTAAGTAGAAGCACGTATGAACTCTCTGTCATCAGTGTGGGTTAAAGGGGGTGACTGGCATATACTGTAATGCATCAGACATTCTATTATCAGAAGCTCTAGATTTTTGAATATGAAAACATGTGACTTGTTCTATAAAATGAATTATATAGTTTCAAAATTAAGCTCTTTGTTTTGGTGTGAATAGCTCGGTGTCATAAGATAATAATCAATTATAAAAAAATTTCTTATACGTTAAAATTTTTTTCAGTGTGTTTGGAGAAGGATTTTCTTTTATTTTTACATGTATATAATGATGCTGGCAGCTGTGAAACAAGTCACATGAGAAATTGTTTCTAAGATGAATATTTTTATTATGATAATCTAGTCTTTATGATTTTAGCATGTACAAGTATGCTGTTGCCGTGAATGATTATTGACAGTACAGTTGTCTTATGATATACTAGATTTAACTGTGAATGTTTATTGACAGTACAATTGTCTTATGATTCACTAGATTTAACTGTGAATGTTTATTGACAGTACAGTTGTCTTATGATTCACTAGATTTAACAGTGAATGTTTATTGACAGTACAGTTGTCTTATGATTCACTAGATTTAACTGTGACTGTTTATTGACAGTACAGTTGTCTTATGATTTAACTGTGAATGTTCATAAGATTTAACTATAAATGTATACTCTAAGTACAGTTGTCTTATGAATAACTGGTCAGTTGTAACTGTGAATGATTATTTAAAGTACAGTTGTCTTATGATTCACAAGTCTTGACCTATTTGTTGCAGGTGAGAGACTTTAACTTTGGTACAACTTTCCCAATAGTAAACAATGCTACCATCAGACATTCCAGACTGTCACAGGAAGAACAGTGTATTGAGGTAACTGTCAGTTCTCTTTAAATTTACATTAACAGAATATAACTGTTATATCATTTAAATAACTGATTTCTTTTATTTGTACAGAAGTATTACTGTTGATTTACTGTTTGCTAGAAGAAGGGGGTTGAAACTATACTTTTTCTGTCCGCATCTCAAATCAAAACAATGCATTTCTATTTAGTTTTATAGGTCTTTTGCATAATCAAACTGTTTTTGATCTATTTTCAGGAGATGGATATAGCTTTAGACATTGAGTACAATGGTGGCTTCCACTTGGCTGTAGATGCTGATTTAGTGTTTGGGAGATCTGCCTACCTCTCTGTTACTGTGACTGAACTCAAAGGCTGTGTTAGACTACAGTTCAGTCGTAACCCATATACACATTGGTCTCTAGCTTTCTATGAGGTACACTGTAACTTTATGCACTATTCAATCATTGGCTCATGTATGGTATGTTTAAATCTATTAGGGTCCTCATCAACCTCATGTCAGATTATATTTTTGTCCAACTGCAAGTGTCAAGATTTTTTAAACAGCTTAAAAACACTAGAACAAATGATACTTAACAGTCTCTTTGAGTGAAAGTATGGTAACTGTAAATCAGCTATAATTTCAATGGTAGTGATAGTATTATAACATCTTAAAACCCAAATATTTGTTTTCTGTGAAATTCTGAGACTTTGTATAATCTGTCCTCCCAAACATAAGTTCTTGAGAGTCCTTTTAATTAGTTCCAAAGTGATGATTTTATGGAGAAACTTTTAGATGATTGAGGGTAGTATGGAATCAGATAATAACTATCGATCTCGATGTTTTAGGACCCAACAATAGAGTTTAACGTAGAGTCCAAGTTTGAAGGCCGACCTATCCCACAGATTACATCACTTATCATCAATCAGGTCAGTAAAATTACATAATTTTTGTACTCGCTTTATAAACATATAAATTAATGGTAAGACTCACTTTTTAGAGGCATTTAGAAGTTGGGTTGAACATACACAAGCAAGACAATAATGGATTACACCTTCTGTTTATTAAGGTTGCGACGTTTCGGTACAGATCCTAATACGGTATCGTTGTCAAGCGTAATGATTAGATGAACTCTTACAAGTAAATATACATTTTGTTTTTGGAGAAGCCAACACTTGTGGAAATGGGTCTAAGAAATTATATACAAATTCCACAATTGTTGGCTTCTCCAAAAACAAAACGTATATATACTGGTTAGAGTTCATCTGATCATTACCCTTGATAACGGTACTAGGATCTGTACCAAAACGTTGCAACCATAATAAACAGGAGTTGTAACCCATAATAGTCTTGCTTGTGTAAGACTCACTTGTTTGGCCAAGGCACTGCTCTGACCTGGTGGAGTGTATGTATTGCATAAGGTTATGATAGTAATGAAATATTGACTGCAGTGTATCCTTAATCTCGTTTGAAATTTGTAATTTTAATACAATTTCTTTGGTTATTTTAGATTCGGCGATCCGTCAAAAAGAAGCACACATTACCTAACTATAAGATGAGATACAAGCCATTCTTCTTTCCCCAGGAGCAGTTTGTTCCATGTCGTGATATATATTTCCGTGGAAAACGCATAGGAGAGGGGGGGCTTGAGGTCACACTGATAGAATGTAGTAGATTGCTTAGACCCCCTGCTGAGTCATTCTTATATTGTACAGTTTCCTTAGGTAACCAAACATCTATGTCATCTGTAAATAAATTTATATCATTTCTTAAACAATACATCATCAATGTGAGTAAATATTAATGCAAAAGAAAAGGTACTCTGACAAACTTGCAAAAAAAATTTTTTTATTATATATAAATGAAAGAATCCCTGTTTAATATTTATTCATTTATATAAACTCTTCAAACAAATTATGTAAATACATATGTATCTCTTGATTTAATCAAAATCAGGCCTGTGCTGTTGGGGAAAAAAGGACAGAATGGGGTCTCTCCATGGTAATGCAAACTAAATTTAGGAGGATCGATTTATAATTTTCCATTATTGTTGCAGTCTTCGTCTTTATATGCATTTTGCTACTGATTTTGTAAAATTTTGTCATCCGATTGAAAATCAAAATTGTATTTTAAAGCACTTTTTCTTTATTTTTTTTACAAAGGCACATTTATGTATTTTAAAAATCAGCAAACCAGGGGAAAGTGCAAATGTTAGGTTATTTTGCTAAATTTTAGAGGACCGATTTTAAGATTATGCTGGAAAAGATTACAGCACAGGCCTGAAGATTCAGTTGTGTGGTTTTATTCTGATGGGTTATATTTTTTCCAGGCTTCTCCACAGTTACAGTGTGCCAGTTGATCTGTATTAAAACAAACTAATATCTTATATTGATAAGGTTATTTAAAGTTGATTTTAACAAATGTACCGTTTATAAAGAACCATTCATGACACACAAAATGTAACTGATTTATATGTTTTATGTTGATTTGGTATTGATTTATTTATTATTTTTTTTAGATTTGAAGATAATGTAATATACATGTTACATATCAGAGCATATCTTAGTTCTTTTATATATTTAAAATGATCATTTAAGAAATGTTTTTGTATGAAAATATTTGTTCGTAATTACTACCTATATTTTCATTTTCTTACATATATATACATGTACCAGCCTGAGGGTGTGTTTCTCTAGGAAGGACAGTGTTTTTTATATTTAACCGTTCAATTTTATTTTAAAGAAGTAGCGAACATAAAGTAAAACTAGTACTAATTAATTGGTAATATCACATATTTTGAAAAAAAGAAGAAAAAATTGATAACCTGTAGATATATCACTTCACAGGGAGCTTGCCATGGTTTCAACTAGTCCGTGTTAGGAAGGTTTTTGTCACAATTGATGTTCAGATTATACGGTTACCAGGACAACCAATCGGTCTTCACTTCAAGGAGGTAAATTTTGCTGTTAATTTAGTGGTGGTGGAAATGAAACATAATGCCACTCAAAAACCTTCCAGCCCGCGGCCGTGGCTCAGTGGTAGCGAGTGCGCTTCCTGAACCGAACATGCTTCGATTTACCGTTCACGGGTTC
>JARFOD010024345.1:0-10847 GCA_031763545.1 Mopalia muscosa
GGTTTCAACCTACAAAATTTTCTGAACAGGTATATGTTCTAACTAAGAAAGTGTTATCCCAAAATAACGAAAATACAAACAATGATCAATGTTTGGGGTTCCATCAAGGATATTTGGTTTCTGTGATCAAGGATCTATGGTTGGGGTCCCATCAACGATCTTTGTTATGGAATTTAAGGATCTTTGAGGTGTTTTGTGATCAAGGATCCATGTTTGGGGTTCCATCAACGATCTTTGTTATGGACGTCAAGGTACTATACTTTTGTGTAACTAAAGCTCTATATGGGTTGGATAAACTCAGGATCGTTGGAGATATCAATGATGATCTTCGAGGAGCATGTCAGTACTGATCTTTGCTTGAGCTGTCAATATGGATCTTTGCTTAAGAAATACGGAACTTTGCTTGAGATGTCAATATAGATCTAAGCTTGAGATGTCAATACGGATCTTTGTTTGAGCTGTCAATATGGATCTTAGCTTGAGATGTGGATCTTTGTTTGAGGTGTCAATACCGATCTTTGTTTGAGATGTCAATAAGGATCTTTCTTTTGAGAGTCACAGTAGTATTTTGGGGTTATAATTAGGATTGTTTTATGTGTCATCAAGGATCTTTGTTATAGATGTAAATCGGTTAATTGTTAAGTTATCGTCGGTAGATGCGTTGTAATAACAGGTGAGGAGCGGCATTTCACGTAAGACACCGCTGCAGTAGTGACTATGTTGGGAGAAAAAAAGGGGAAGTGCGCCATGAAGTATAAATTGCGTATATATAGGCGGCCCATATTGGTGCAACAAAATGACGTTCCTCGACAGACATACGAACATTTGATCTATATAAAGTATTGCAATATGCAAATATGGTACTGATATATGCCAAGGACAAAATAGCTCAACGTTTGTCCATAGACTTAACCCGGCTAAGGTACTTATAAACTTTGGTTTTAAAATATTTAACGGTTCTCGAAATCCGGAAAGCATTATTATACCTTTTCCCTATTACATTACATCAGTAAATACGTAAAACTAGCAAAAGGCATTAAATATATCTTAATGAAATATGTAATGACTTTGGTGGAAATTATATTGCTAGGTTTTCGAAATATGCTTTGGAAACAAGTGGCAAGAATGGACGAATAAGGCTTTATATACCCTTTGGCTTCAGGTATAAGGCTAATTCCTTCATCTCAGCCCTATGCCCCGCACATCTTAATACTTTTAGGATACCATAGACACAATAATTTAATTTCGGCTCTCTTTTCTCACGTTTAAATAAAGTTTTATTTGAATTTCACAGGATAACTTGTGTAAGTTACCTGTTAATGTTATCTCCCTTTGCAAAAAATAAATTGAAAACCGCCAAAAAAGAAATATTATAGGTAGATAAAATGCTAGTCATTTGGGTTTACTAAAAAAAAATAATATCACATATTATAGCAGCGGATCAATTTCCAACGCAGCTGCAACGGGTATTATCATAACATTTATCATTTCTGTAACAATCTGGATTCAGCCACGATAATTTCTAACATGAACTAGATGTTTCAGGTCAATCTTTCCTCAGGGAATCAGCAGTTCTGAATGCGGAGGTAGATCCTCGATAGACCGTGGACTCCTCGCTTATCTCAATCGAAACGGCCTTAAATTGAAGGCTTCGGTCAGTAACATAAAAAAACTTTTAAAACATTTTCTTTCTTTCGACTATCATGCATTTGATTGCATCAGAAAAGGTTAGACATTTAGGTCAAGGTACACAGTTCGGTCATTGTACGTCAGAGGCCCAGTTATTGGGCTTTTTAGTCCTAGTATAAAACAGGCAGCCGATATGGAAATCTGCCCACATTGAAGGGAGGTATCATGCATATATTCAGGAGGTGGGCGGGGCTTATAGGAGAAGGCCAAGCAAACATTCCATTCCCATGCTGTAATTTCCCGCCAAATTTTGACAGCTTTGTGTCAGGAGTCAGACAGGTAGCATAGTGCGGAGACGGTCTGCTCCTCTCCAGAAAAAATGCCTACTTGAATCGTTGAAGGATCCCGCTCTTATATTCTGCTAAATTTGTATTATTACTTATTAATAATCACTATCTTTCCTTTCTTAAAATTTGCATTAAATTAAACGCAATTCAGTATCATAATCTTATTTTACTAGCTACCGAGTTGGACAGTTCTAATTGAAGCGATAATAGCCGCTAAGTGGCTAAAACTTGAAAGTGCAGTCATGTGTTATCTGTAAATAAGGTTACAGTGTAATATATGATAGACTATTAGAGATCCAAACTTGGAATCTAGAATTTGACAAATATCTACACGACACTTTCAATTTCTACATCAAAGTCTGTGGTTTGATCCGATCGATCAGTGTTTTGGGCCGTACTTAAGGATAATTTCACTAGCAAGACGGTGTGCAAGCCCAATGGATGAAGGAAACCATCTCGAAACCACTGGCAACAAGCCGGACTTGAACAATACGGCACAATCACAGCATGAAACACTAACATCAGGAAGCTCTATCCAACCACCCACGCAAAAGCCTGTGACTTTCGATATTGTTAATTTTGAACTCTTTACTTTTAATGTCTCCCAAAACCTCCCCCATAAACCATTAAGGTGCATTATTGGCTTTATCAAGCCTTATTATATGTAAAACATCCTGTGACATTAAAGATAACACACTGGTCGATTGCCTGTACATGGGGACAGGCATTATAAACACCAATTAAAGATTCTTCACACTGTATGGTGCGACAGCTATTGCTCAGCTAGAGGAGTGATACAAAAATTGAAACCGCACAAAGTGTTATATTAAAGAATTTTTTTTTTCTTCATTTTATTTAGTTTTCTTGAAAAAATCTGAAATATTAAAGATTATACCACAACAGAAATCTTAAGTATTCCAACAGAAACTGGCAGAACTTGCTATAGGATATAATAATGTCCCATACATTAAAACCTAAAATAAATGTGGAAATGAAATCAATAGACGGCTACAATTATATAGCCTAATTAGGTTCGCTCAAATTGTGCACACCAAGTCCTTAAATGCAAAAATAATATAAAATATGAAAATGCCAACACTTAACTGTCGAATGTACACAGTACATATAAGACAACGCCAAACTGTTTACAAAAATATCCAAAAACAAATGCATAGGCACCAGCAATGTTAAGAAATTGTAACAATGCTATCTCCAGTGTTCACTCAACACAGAAATGTTTTCTAAAACAAAATATTACAGGTACATTTATGTCAGATATAAAAAGAAAACTTTCGTTTAAGAACAATTTGTAAAAATAACCAACATTTCCAAAAGCTGTTGATAACAAAACTTTCAAAAAGTTCACGAAGAACTGATCATTTAAAATTAATCCGAAAGTCTTTAAATTTAATTGCATGATTCAACGTGTAGACATTAAATCAATTGTAATCATCAAGACATTATTATTATACATCCCTAAAATTTATATGCAATTGAAATACATAATGAATATGTACTAAGTCGTAAAAAAACATGATTGTTTGGAAATAGTAACAAATTGAAATCTCAGTTTTCCATCAATTGAATGGCCGTTAAATGCAGTTTTTCAGCTAAAACATTCTTAAAAGTAAAAACAAAAAAATATGATAACCATGAGCTAGTTTTTAAAAAAAAGGAGACAGTTTTTATATGAATTAGCACTAACATTACAGCCCCATGATGGCCACTCCCATTGCACACAAATTACAATCTTTAACCTCAATAACATGGAAATATATATCTCTGGAACAATCAAACAGCTCTACAACTAATGATCACGTAAGGTAATGTATGTACACTGCAATGGTGGAAGAGTGAAGGTTAAAGGGTACTATAATATGACAATGGTTTATATATGGCACCCTCCCATCTTTTATTTTAGTACACAAAGCAAACAGCAGAACACAAAATGGTGATGTGGAAATGTCAAATACTAGTGGAGTCTTTACGAGTCATGAAGTAATTGTAGAGTTTCTTTTAAATGCTCATGACGAGCTTTTTGTCTTTCATATTCTGAAATTAAACACTTTTGTTTAAAAGTCAAATCATTTATAAAGTCTGTAGCTTTTTTCAAAATCACCACTTTTGGCGCTCTTTCCTGTTGACAAAGTTCTGGCACAGCATCCCGTAACTTAAAGAAACTGTACTTCAAGTCATTTCTCCTTTTTCGTTCGAGAACATTATGTTGTGTTCTTTTTCCACCAGTTTCACCTTCAGAATCTGAACCTACTCGGCTGCTACAACTACTACTTGAACTGTAGTATTCAGTTTTCACATTGCGACTACTACCACAGGATTTAAGTTTTTGTGCTACTTTCCTAAGTTCTGCTGGAGTTGCGAGATGTCGCTTTGCACGTTTTGAGGGTCGATGATGTGGTGAACTGGGCATAGATATAGAAACACTAGTCCTTTTAATTGCTTTGTGCAATACACTATGATTGTTTACTGGTGAAGTGTTACTTGAGCGACTCACATGCTCATAATCACGCCCTACAGGTATCTGTTTACTGTATGTATGACACGCATGTACTGCAGGTAACAACAAACTGGCTACATGTGGAACAAATTTCTTCACAACTTTCTCTGGTATTTTGATCACTGGGTTAGACCTCCGTCTTGTGGGTAATTCTGTAACATGTGCCTTTTCAACATTTACAACGTCAATTTCTTCATCCTCCTCTTCCTCATTTCCTGTTGAAATAAAATGTAAAAATGTAATTAATGTTTGAGGACTTACATACACATTCAAAGAGTGAAGAATTATTTGTTCGCATGCATTCACATTGTTCTGTGTTTAATTGCAAAATTTAAATTGTTCTCCCAAAATTAACAGACACTAGTCTAAAACCTTTTTTGACGTATGCAAAGTAAAATTTTTAATATATCTAACAATTTTTTTTTTTTCTCTGTTCAATTCGATTATTTCACATGGCCGATACAGTAAGTATTGCCTGCTGTCTTTTGCTACAGTACAATACAGCCATATGATTATTTGCCTAACTGTCGTCATAAGGTAAAAGGTGTACAACAGTTAGGCGAAAAGCGATGGCCTGCAGACAAGACGGTGTCGTGACTGTTTGAACCCTTAAAATCCACATCCATGATCCAATTTAACCCTGGCAGACTGACAAGATTGAAGAGATCGATAATCTCATTCGCGCCATTTTCGTAGTGCGTACTACATTTTGTCTCACGTGGGTGACCTACTCTCAAACATTGATATAACGTTTCGTAACGGAGCGTGTGAATGGTGAAATATGGCCTACTTAAATGCCTACGAACGGTTTTTGGATATCCAACGATTTAGTTCAGTACAATTTCCTTGTTGCAAATCTATTTTAAAACTATTTTAAAACTACAAGATATGTGATCGCTATACGTAGCCCTGGAAATTTTACACACCTAAATTCTACATGATATTTTATTCCCTTTAGAAATGATGTGAATTCTTACCAGAGTCAGAGGGCGTGTCTATGTCCGGGTATTCTCGATGCACATTAATAGGGTATGGGAAGACCACAGACGGGTCAACACAGTCCGAGGATATAGAGGAATCCACACCAGATAAACTGTCACTGCGATTATTTTTTCTTGATGAACAATTTGTGTAATCCGATTTATCGCCTTTCTTTTTATCAGCATGAGGCTCAATGAAGGCTGGCACATTTTTTCCAGACCACATGCAGTCTTGAATCAACTTAGATTCAGGAAAACACTGCTTTGGAGCTTCGGGTTCCGTTATAAAGTCCGTGCTAATCAATGGTTCAAGATGTACCCTTTCGGCTTCAGCATCCAGTAAGGAGGAGGGAAGGTCTGGAAGTGGCTCTCGGTTAGGAGACCGTGGCGGTGTTGGAAGAAGTTCAAACTTATCCCATATCTCATCATTAGGCATTGGTGCTCGAGTACCGTAAAACTCGACATCTTCATGATCAAAGAAACAGGGCTGAAAAGAGTCGCATTCTTCAGGCCGATGAAACAAATGAGTCCGTATGGTTGCCATGGTTAGACTGAAAAAATAAAAAAATATATACACATTAGTCGATTGAAATAAAGTGCAGGCCTGTGTATTCAGACATTCCGATTCAACTGGTAAAATCCCAATATAGACTGACAGTTCAACATGTGGAATCTCAACGTGTCCTTATGTTTCACTCAAATACACTATAACTTTCTTTCTGTGAAACACAGTATATACTTTCCCACCTGAAGAGCAGGGTAAATCTGTTCGATCAGCTAGGTCCAATATAGAACTGAATCAATCCATGATCAGTAAATTTGTAAAACATGAGTTTCATTCGGCGTGTCCGACAGAAAACATGTGGGCCGCCAGACACGTAAGTTATCCACTCTCCTTTAACTCGCATATGTCAGTTACTAAAGATGGGCTGTTTCAATGATATACCTTGTAGACGAGTAAACAAGACATTTATGAAGAAACACATACCTATGAAAAGGAACAATTATTCTGAATATCAAGTACACTGACAGAAAAGACGACAGAACATTTGTTCCTCGAAGTCAACCGGCATCACCTCGCGATTAGAACTGCACAAGCTTCATAACTACATGGGCTTTTTCACTCAATTAGTCCCTCGTATTTCTACGCCCACTTGACCTTCTTCAAGGCCGATTTTACGCATTGCCATATTTGTCCGAAAACTGTTCCTGATTGATCATAATTGAACTAATAAAGCGAAATTTAGTAAATCGGAAAAGAGAATGGTATACTTACAGACGAGTAATGTATTGACTAATCGTCTTACATGCATAACTATGTTTTTCTGCGCAATACAATGCACCGAAAAGAGTAAATAGGTCAAAACGGCGCGAAAAGAGAAGGCGTGTCTTTGGTTCCGCCCACAGCTGTGAGCCTATCAAAACGTCAATGTGGCATAATCTGGTCAATTTGATTCGTTGAGTGATTTTCACATGTTGAAGTCCACGTGCTCAGCGCCAGATCAAAATTGCAAAACGTGGTGAAACAAAATAACAGTTTATATTGCCAAATATGTTTAAATGTATTAAGATTCTCCATTTAAAGCATTGTTTGTCAACATGAGATAAACAAATCAAACATTGTAGCTTTTTCAAAAATAATTACTACGATTTTGTTTTACTACGCGGATTTACACATGCCGTGTTTAAACGCACTACGACACGGCTTTCATCAGATATGACTGGACTTGCCATCATTTGTTTTCGAAAAAGACGTCGTTTTGTTATTCTAGTCTTTGTTATGTAAATTTCCGTGAATTTGAATATAATACCATAATGAGATATTGCAAGCGAACAACATAGCAGTAATGTCTGGATGTAAACCGAAGTTGTGCGAAATGGATTAATAAGGGTGCTCAGTTATAAACACATGTACCGTTACATCATTCATTTAATTTGTGTGTAGTGGATTTTTTTTACTGAATACGTCGTCATATCATTGGAATACACTTCATCACAGCGTGAAACACCAATTAACAAATGAATTAATCGCTCAATCAATCAATCAATCAATTAAATACACTTGTAAAGACAAGCGCTGTCCTATCGCTATGAAAAACATGGCCGTCACTAAGAGGTGAGGGAGAAAATGTATTCTAAATATGTTAAGAACTGTCTGAACATATATATTATATAACCTGAAAAGTGACTACGGTGATTAATTGTCATCTCTATTTAATAAAGACGTAGTTAAACGAAATTTCTGTTTTTGGTTGTAAATATTGTAATTTTCTCGATATTCATATGGTATTTGCGTTGATACTTGTGAGTGCATCTAAGTACATTATTTGGTTTGTACGTTAATTGGCAGAATGTATTAAATACATTCTTGTGAGAAGTGATATGCCCAATTCACCATGCTGTTTAGTTGAATACAAAGAGGACCTGTATTGGATTATTACATAACTGATCTGCCCCCTCCAGAAGAGCTTAATTGTGTTTTTTCACGGTGGTAAAAGCTTTTCGATATTCTGTGCATGACCCAACCCCCTACACCCAAGTCCCTGCCCCCTTCGACCTCTCCTCTAATTTAAATAAATAACAACAATGCCTGCATGGTTGGTTTAATTGTTGTAGGCAGTATATTCTAAACAGTCAAAAAAGGCATTTAATGTTGCTATGACAGTATTTTTAACCTTAACTGTTATACGGTTTACAAATCTGGTAATTTTATTAGTTAATAACTAACAGCGTACCAGAAATATATACCTGTTGCCAATTAGTTTATTACACTTTGCTACGAATGCGGCCTATATTTTAAAGGTAGACCTAACAACTTGTACAATATAAAGCGTAAATAAATCAAAAGAAATTGGGTCACTGTTCTTGAACGTCATAGACTCGTAAAATTTACCGGCTGTGAACTGAAAATAATTTGTCTTAAAAAAAGAAAGTAACTCGTTTTAATGTAGTCACTTACACAGTGACAGCTCATAGACGCTTAACAAGTAGGTTAGTTATCGTGTTAGGGATTAAGGGGCGGGGCATACCGGTTGAATGAAGGCTGGAAAAAGCACTTCCTTCGGGCGACAGACACATCCATGTCTTAGCTCCGCTGGTTCCTGTATTGTTGCATGAAGAATAAACACTGAACAGTCCACTTTACATGATAATGTCATCCGAGTTTAAGCTATTGTATTTCAGCATTCCCCTAAAGCCACTTTATTGTAGTATGTGGGAACATTAATTTAGGTAGCAGTTGTAAATTTTTTAATTTTTCTTATAAATTATTATATGGATTGCAGGAAATACGTTTATTGTACACTCAGTTTTTTTTCCGAAATCAAAAAAAAAAACAAATGCTACATTAATTGTTATATATACGGCTAATATTGCCATATCCATGATAAGGCAATTTATTAAAGAAAAGAACAAAAACCCTCAAAACACACACAACATACTGATAATGTGAATATCCAACTTTCAAATAACCGATCAAATCATATATATTTCTAGGCTAACACTTTTGCTATTGGAGTTACTTCGCAACAGGACTGCGATACAGATCCACGCAATGTGAACTAGTTGTACTACACAGATTTACTATGTTACTACGTGTAGTACAACATTGGCGAGCGTGCACTGTGACTAGCTGGAGTACCACTGGTTCAATGATTAAACACTGTTGCCTTTTCGTTGTGACGATGACTTACTTCATTATTTTCTATATAGGTCATCAGGTGCACTTGCTGTCATTTCGGACTGCTTTTTAGCTCATTGGAAAAAGCTCGTAGATGCTTTAATGTTTTGATAACGTTTATCCAAAATATTTTATATATGTATATCTATTTTGAACAAATGAAGAGAAAAACAATTTGCTTGCCAATAATATAATTTGAATAATCCACCGGGATTGGAACCCAAGACCTTTCACTTTAAGGCCTAACACTCTTTATATATATTAAATGTATATCAATGTATACCCCCCCACCACCACCCAGCAACAATTACACAATATAATTGAATGGGTTTACACTCCCATTGATGAACTGTTGAACTGCACGGAAACCTTAACTTAATCTATAAATAGGCCCATAGATCAGGAAGTTGAATCCATAGTATCGTGTTTTGTAACTGCTACTGCTTGTAACTGTCATTAAAACAAGTTAAGATCATTATAACGTATATACGTTAAACTAAAACAAAAAAAATAATTTACCTATATACGAATATATACGAGCTTCAGCCCATCTTTTATCGACCTGCTCACGCAATGCACAAGTTTGGGTATACCTGTAATAAATTGCCATGTCTCGTGCACGAATTCTACTGATTACAGTAATTATATATGAATGGGAGCCTATACAGGCTTGATTGAGCACGTATACTCACCAATATAGGTAAATTCGAATTTAAGACGAACACCCAGATTGTACAATTTGATACTTTACTTACCGACAATAATACATTTTATATTACAAACTGACTATATAGCTGCACACATACAGCCCCAGAAGAGCACACCGCATCATTTATTTTGCGAATAGTTGTCTCTGTGTCGATATCAGAAGCCATCTTCTCTTTTTAATGAATGAATGCCATATGACCAACTATGATATTGATGATTCTTTGATTTGTAATCAAGTTAAGTAATTGTTAACAGGTTTATATCTATAAACTATGTTAGGCCTATATACAAACACATGAACTTGTCAAACTTCAGAATGCAACAGTTCTGTTGGGTAAGGCATAAATCAACATATTTAGAGACTCCGATATATATATAATTTTATCTATTGTAGAGCTTCACAATCCTACATCCATATATATACTCCTTTCCCACATATTACTTCAGAAATAGATAAATCGAATCGAAATCCGAAATAAATTAGGTAAACATAAATTCATAACTGTCTCTCAGGTTAGAATAAATCCACACACAATACAGAACTTCATAACTGTCTCCCAGGTAAGAATTAATCTACATCTAGCGTTGAACTCCATTAAGTACTGACTCTCAGTTAAGAATAAATATACATCTAGCGTTGAACTCCATTAATTACTGACTCTCAGTTAAGAATAAATCTACATCTAGCGTTGAACTCCATTAATTACTGACTCTCAGTTAAGAATAAATATACATCTAGCGTTGAACTCCATTAATTACTGACTCTCAGTTAAGAATAAATCTACATCTAGCGTTGAACTCCATTAATTACTGACTCTCAGTTAAGAATAAATATACATCTAGCGTTGAACTCCATTAATTACTGACTCTCAGTTAAGAATAAATCTACATCTAGCGTTGAACTCCATTAATTACTGACTCTCAGTTAAGAATAAATATACATCTAGCGTTGAACTCCATTAATTACTGACTCTCAGTTAAGAATAAAT
>JARFOD010024366.1:0-10846 GCA_031763545.1 Mopalia muscosa
CGGGACGACATTAGGGGGGATTTCTGCATATGAAAATAACCCCTAATGTCGCCCGACGACATTATGGGGAAAGGATGCACTTGTTGTGGGCGACATTAGGGGGGATAAAGTGACATGTCCCCCCCCTCCTCCCCCCTAATGTCGCTCATTTTATATATTATTTTTAAACCTTGTCTGAAGTACTCCCGATGTGCCAAGAGTTTCCAATTCACTCTTTGGCTATGAATATTTCCTTCTCTATCTCAAAACCTATCTCCGGATATTGTTCACGTGTTTGCGAGATGATTGCAGAACTGGGCTGAATTATACAGTGAACATGGTTTGACCAGGTCAATACATTTCCATTGCACCTAGAATGGATCCCATATTGGCAATGCTGGATCTATACAACCATTTCTAGTAAAGCATTTGTTAAATACTGGTAATTCTGTTTACACATTGGTCTTAAGCTAGCTAGAAACAATGTAGGCCTACAAATTGCACACGGATTTTTGATATATATATATATATATTTATTTATTTTTTTTGGGGGGGGGAGGGGGGGGGGGAGGCGGTCTCTTGCTTGTGCAAACAAAGTGCATGTCTTTTGACGGATTTAAATAAGAAGTAAACATTATTTTATATGGAAGCCATTTGCAGCACCTCACGTTCCCTAACTTTCGTCCCCTAAACTGTTATTACAAAAGTACGAAAATTCGAAGATGCAAAACGCAAAAATTCTTCACTTTTGGCGAAACGGACGAAGTGTGGGCATTTTGTAGGCACCTGACGCGGAATCAATACAGCCAGTTAACAGTTTGACAGCAGTTCAAATTGGAAATTGGAAAAATTTACAAATATGTGTAGGCCTATATTGGTATGAAATTCCGTTGGAGCTGTGCATATTTTCTCTTCGTTTATAAAAAAAAAGTATCTGATAAGTGAATGCATGCTCCGTTACGCATTCTGATTAAGATAGAAAAAGAAGCTTCAATGAACTTGAACAATAACTGCCTGTATAACGGAGGCTTACACAGATTCCATCTTGAGCGGAGTCCGAAGTCAACGAGGGCAACTCGTCAGACTTCTTATTGTTCCGAGTGATATCCACGGTAATCTCGAACTAAATGTTGTGGTTGCGCGTGATTTCAACACGTGCCAGTGTCCATTAACGGTTTTGGATGATTGATAACAGCCTGTGAATGACCTGCACTCATTCAAAAGAATTATTGTTCATCTCGAGTGGGATTTTAAAAACTAAAACCAAATTGCCCCAGGTGGATTTGTAGTAAGCCATTAACAGTCGAGACGTCGTCGCTAAGGGGGCTAGCGCGCTTCATGTAGGCCTTTACACGCGCCTATTCACAGCTCAGATGGCTTTCGCGTCTAACACGCGCCATATAACAGTTCAAGGGAGACAATTTGTCCAAAAGTTTTTTCTATTCAATCGAGCGTACTGTTGATTGCTTTACACATCAATAGCTGTAAAAGAAAGGACAAAAATAGAAAAAACACAACCTGATGTAATTAATATCTGAAATAGTTGGAATTTTGAAACTAGGACGTAGGCCTATTTTACTCGCCCTTCTGCAACAATTTCTAAAACTATAGTCTTGCGTGAAATAGACTCTTCTCGCGTTGACTTCGACCACGGCTTGATAGTCTGGTAACAACGCACGTCAATTTCCGCAAAAACGATATCGTACAGTTGCTTTTCTGATATGTTAATTTTAAAATAATATTTCAAACATTAAATCGAACCCAAAACCTTTGTATCTATTTACAAATAAATTCATTTGAGTTTTTTTTGTTGAGGTTGAAAAGTCCGTACTTTACAACACGCGTGGCCTGGATCATAATAGTAAACAACAGCAAATCAATGCTGACTCCTACAAAGAGGCAAAAGAACAAGCGAACAGTTATATTAGTACCCCAAGATCGGCTAAATCCAGACTTTGTCAAAAATCAGTGTATCAGTAATCCCCTTATTTACATAAATTTAAAATATGAAGATGTCACTATATTAATTACACTTCTCTGCACTCCTTTTCTGTTATTATGTACCATTTGGTGCATGCTGACAAATGTTAACAGTATGTTTTTGCGGACATTAACGCGCAGTGTTACCAGACTATCAAGCAGTGGTCGAAAGTAACGCGAGAAGAGCCTGGTTGAAGCGAGACTAACCAACAAGTCGAATTTGACATCTATGACAGCCATTTTTCTATCCCAGCAGGCAAATCGGATCAAGTGGTCAGGAGACATTTAGGGAAATATGAATATTCAAATGCACCAGTGCTGTCGTTTGTTCAGCTTTCAAGTCATACAGAAAGTTAAGCTTTTTCTGAATTGAGTTGAATAGTACAGAACTGTACAAGGGACTAGCTGTCTGGCCCAGAGATAGCGAACCAATGACAAGCAAGCCTAGAAGATGGGTCAGCCAGTCTGATTGATTAATGAAGTCAAAATCTAAAAATAAATAGGGTACATTTAAAAAATGGGAGCGATTCATGTATCCATGGTAATTAGCACATATATTCTACAAGGGGATCAGCCAGAACACGTTGATCTACAAAGTGTTAAGCGAAGTCGGCTACACAGGGACGGAGAAAATCAGCTTCAGTGGCGAGCGCTTGGCGACCATCCCCCGGCATCTTCTCCTTGGGTCACACAGAGCAGGCAGACAGTCGTAGTCCCCTCGCTGGCTTCTCATCTAAAGACTGATTCCTTACGCCAGACACTAGCACAGTTAGCAGGATATACAGGTTTGGGTAGTGCAAATTTAAGCAACCTTACACATTTTTGCAACGTTGGATTAAGTTAATTAGTATACATTCTAACAAAAGCGGTATTGTTCAGTCGGTTATTGTCGATGAACAAACTGCACATGGGGGTCTGAGAATGGGGATGTCTGTCAACTCTCCTCATAATCTAACATTTCAGTTATCAGGCGGTTGCCCGCCCCAACATTTAAATCTCCCGCAATCAATAACTAGTCGTTTTGTTTCCCCTGATGTACCTCCAGCTCAGACCTCAGTCTGTCCAGTTAGGGTCTCTGTCAAGCACAACAACAACAACATGCTCACAACCATTAGCTCTGACAAGTATTGTAGATGACATTAACGACCACGTTTCTAGTCAAATAAACAATAAAATTGGGAAAGGTGAATACATTGAAATGGGCATTTTGCTAAAATCCTCACAAGAGTTATCCGAAGAAACATTACTTTAGCAGTAGGTAGGGCAGATGGGCAACCAATTGAACTCACATCAAAATCGGCTTTTGGTAAGTGACCACAGAAATGGCATAGCGATGAGATAACTAAAGATATTACTTTTTAAGAAATGTTACCAATTACTCTCTGGGTTGTGATATGGGGTGAGCTGTTAACAAATATGAAAATCATCTTCCACTGTGACAACAAATCTGTCGTGCAGGTAATCAATATGCAGACGAGTAAATCTAAAAGGGTGATGAAACTTGTACGATGTTTAGTACTTTACTGTTTACGCCATAATATTATCTTTAAATCTTCTCACATTGCCGGTGTTGATAATAAAATAACTGATGCTATTTCCCGTTTTCAGTGGATACGGTTCCGCCAGCTGGCTCCCAAGGCAGATGTGGAACCCACACCGTTGCCCGATTGGACTTGGGAAATTTGTTAATGGAATCTCATAAATTGCTTCGCAATTCTCTATCGGAAAATACGAACAAGGCGTACGAAACCGGAGTCTTGTCATTAATTCGGTTTTGTCAAAATATGGGTTTATCCAAAGTTTGGCCTGTGCATGTAAATGTCCTGGTGTATTACGTTGCTTATTGTTTTCAGCAAGGAATGGCGGCTTCAACTGTGACCACTTATTTGGTATCAGTCACCGCCATAAGATTTGTGGCCTTAATGATACTACGCAGTATTTTGTGATACATAAATTGTTAGAGGGAATGCGTCGTCTCCGCCCTCAGCACGACACCAGAGCTCCAATTACACTCCCAATTTTGCGTTCAGTCATATCAGTACTTCCAATCGTTTGTAGTTCCCGTTATGAATGTACCATGTTTACAGCAGCTTACCTAATGGCTTTCTTTGGTTTCTTTAGGGTAGGAGAAATTGTAGCCAATAATTCTGCTGATATCGAAGGGAGAGCTCTCCGTTTGTCGGATATCAAACTGTCAAAAGACTTAATAATTAATCTAAGATTTTCAAAGAACGATCAAAAGGGCTGTGGATCTATTTTGAACATACCAAGGATGTCTGATGTTTACATTTGTCCTGTTAGGGCTGTACAAAATTATTTGTTATTAAGACAGTAGGTGAATTCCTGTACTCTTTTCTGTCACTTGGATGGCTCTTCCTTACTAGGTACCAGTTTTCAGCCGTCTTGTCGAAAGTAATGCGAAAGCTAGGTTTAGAATCATCAAATTACACTCCACATAGCTTCAGAATTGGATTAAGCTCAACTTGTGACGCAATGAATATATCAGAAGATAAGATAAAAACTTATGGTCGTTGGAAATCATCAGCCTTTAAAAGATACATACGGCTCCCAAAAATTGGTTAGTTTTTACACAGCCCAGGCATCCCCTGTATGATAATGTCCTTTATGGTGACAAAATTTTCTTGTTTGTTTATGGGCCCACCATAGAGCCATTCTGCGCCCAGGCGGTGCAAGTTTAGGACTGTCTCGATAAGGAGTACGGGTGAGATGGTTTGGTGTAAGAGGTACGAGGTGGCACCAGTTAATCCCTTATCTTGAAAAGTTAAAGCTAAACTTGCCTGCTCCTAATATTTTGATAATTCACATCGGAGCTGATGATCTTGGCGAGTTAAAAGGTATTCAATTGATTCTGAATATCAAAGCAGACATCCTGTTAATTTATAAATTGTTGCCAGAAACCCATCTGAGGTACTCGGCAATGCTTCCCCGCTTTATATAGGGTAGAACTGTTAATCCGAAAGCTATGGAAGCAGAACGAAAACGAGTCAATCCTTCTTTAAAAGCCCTTTTCTGTGAGATAGGTGGCTACTTCCTGAGGCGCCCAGATATTGTGTTAAATACAGAGCTGCGCGGTTTATACCGCAGAGACGGAGTTCATCTGTCAGAATTCGGAACTGATATATTTCTCAACATGTAACAAAGTGGAATTGAAGTTTTCCTACAAAATAAATCACATTGTTTTCCCCCAATTAATTATTAGTGCTGGAAAAAAGGGCTCTTTAAAAGGGAAGTAACTCAAAATTTGTCTCCCTTTATTCTCCATTGAATGTTATTGTTTCTAAAACTGATCTGTCAAGTCAGTTGAGTTGGTGTTGTCTACACTAGCTCAATTCATGGACATACTCGATCTTGGGGCGAGCTTTCACCTTGGGGTGGCTCGTTTGGCGGGACTTCTCGCGGGAAAGGTTGCCTGGATATTGGATTTATCTGGGTGCATAGATCAAACAGATCTTGTAAGGCATGGTATCTGCTTGTTTTAGTAGATGCAGGGGGGATACTGTATATTTAATGCGTTCCGGGGCTACCCTCGAGGACATGTGTGTATCCCTTAAGCCAGAATGTAAATTTCTCTGGATGCATAGATCATACAGATCTTGTAAGGCATGGTGTCTATTTGTTTAATAGATACATGGGGGATACGGTATTTTGGGGTTTGTCCAGTGGCTATCGCGAGACAAGGGTATCCCTTACGCCAGGCTGGAAATTTTACATGTTAGCCAGGGGGATCCCCTGGGGTACCCCAGGGGATCCGTGACTAATCTGACATATGCGTCGATTAGAAGTGGCAACTTTTCCCACAAAGTCTTAGTGGATCGTGTAGGTTCTTGAATAAAGCTATGACAAAGTGTCTTCCAAACATACTTAATTGGGTTTTAGAGTTAATCATTTATTGTGTTGTTTTGACATTGATCTTGATATAATTGCAGCGATAGTCAATACTGAAAGTGGGTAAAGTGTTGTCGCAAAAGGGTCGTATGTTCGGGGTACTCAAACCAACTCAATGAGAGTATTGGATATGTACCCACCCCTACAGACACCAACTCTCCATATATACGCCAATAGTAAAGTATAGTCAATAGTGCTTTACAAAGTTAAACAAATCGTCAAAACTAGGGTATAACATTCAACATTAGTTATCTGTGCTTTAACTCGAAACTTGGTTATTTTTTCCGCCATGAGGCGTAGCTGTAATTTTGAGTTTTCGATTTATTCGCCAAGGTTTGTAATGCAGAGGAGCTCGGAATAAAACTCTTGGCTAGCGAAGGTGCCTCCACCTTATCTTAAGCCTACTTCGACTGGGAGGGGAGCTAATTCTAGGCGATATACACTGTCAATGTGAGAATTGATTCAAACCGTCGCCGTCTTACCTCAATGATACAGGTTATAGACAATAACATAGATTACATAGACGTTTCCATAGCCCCGGTCCAATCATTTGCGTGAGAGTTTTGGCACTGAGAAAACCAATGTAGGCTTATAGCCCTTATCGCCTTAATTAAGTTAACAAGTATAGTCCAGAAACGGTTTCAACGTTACAATATAGTAGGCCTATTAATTATAATATTTCGAAAATGAGAAAAATCGGGATCCATACGAACCGAAAGGTTGTATTAAATGGCATGAGCACAACAATTAGGTTAAATTAGATTAGAAGAGTCTTTAAAATGGTAAGAACCGTCAGGGTCGCCTTCATACTATTACGCTGCAAACATTAAGTTGTTGATCTGTTGAGGTCACTCCTGCCAATTGAGATTTTCCCGGCAGTTGGGAAGTTGCCGTTTGGCGTTTGTACAAGGACTTCTTTTCCATATGCGTGTAATAGATTTTTCACCATTTAAAAGCGATTTTTATCGCTAAATTAAATATCAAAAATAAAAACAAGACTTTAACTGTTGTAACCATTTTTTAATAATTTGTTTCTTCAGATTAATATCAGTTTTTTTAATGCTTGTGGCCCTTTAAATCCTAAAAAATATCTTAACAGGGTTTCCGAAATCTTCACTAACCAAAAGTTTTATTTTGAGCTACTTTGCAGTACAACCCTTGGCGGATCGAGCGCATATAACCAACATTAGAACTGTCGTAGCCCGTAATATTGTTTTACATAATTTTAAACTAGAATTATTTAAGCATATTTTAATACTAGAATTATTGTAGGATGTTTAACACCAGAATTATTGCAGCATTGTTTAGCTCTCGAATTACTATCATATTTTTCAACACTAGAATCATTGTAGCATGTTTAACACTAGAATTGTTTTAGAATGGTTTATCACTTAAATTGCCATGGCATGTTTTTCCCTGGAAATGTTTTAGCATGGTTTAACACTAGTAGTGCGATAGCATTCTTACAAAATATGCTGACATTATTTTAAAGAAAGATGGCATTCTTTCAAAGTAAGGTGACATTTTATCAAAGTGACATGGCATTCTTTAAAAGTAAAATTACATTCTTTAAAAGTAAAATGACTTTCTTTAAAAGTAAAATGACTTTCTTCAAAGTAAGATTGCATTTTTTTAAAGTAAGATGTTATCCTTTAAAAACAAAGACGACATTCTATTAATGTAAGATAACATTCTACCAAAGTAATATGGCATTCTATCAAAGTAAAATGACATTCTGTCAAAGTAAATGACATTCTGTCAAAGTAAGATGGCATTCTGTCAAAGTAAGATGACTTTCTGTCAAAGTAAATGACATTCTGTCAAAGTAAGGTGGCATTCTGTCAAAGTAAATGACATTCTGTCAAAGTAAGGTGGCATTCTGTCAAAGTAAATGACATTCTGTCAAAGCAAAATGACATTCTGTGAATGTAAATGACATTCTGTCAAGTAAAATGACATTCTGTCAAAGTAAAATGAATACCTCTATTCATTTTTTAAATCTTACAAATTTTATATACCTCGTCCATCTTTGTTTTGAGTAAGCAATGACCTTTAGAGGAGAATACACAAAAACCCTATACGCAAATAAAAGGTACGGCTGGGTTGGGGTGGGGCTCAATTTCCTGCGATGGTTTCAACCTACATTAAGGTCAGTTTTCAGAATTAAACTAAGACTTGTCGGTTTCATCAGTGACGTATGTACATGAATGCACCTTTTCTAATATTAAAGCAATGATATGGGGGAGGTGGCGCTAGAAGGGTGCTTTTTGAGGTTGAGTGCCCGGCGGTCGGTATAAAGGGGATTGTGCGGATTTCAGGACTTCTTTCAAAAATTGCCAAATTTCATTTACATAAAGAACTACTGTAAATTTTTTTTATTGTATTCAGTATGATTTTGAAGTTCAATGAGATAAAATAAAAAGGTCTAAAGCATGTTGAGCACAGTGCATACAATTATTAAAAATAGATAGAATTGATATCAGCAATGGAACTCGAACTGATTATATCACAAATAGAATTGATGATATCGTTAATTATTAGGATGATATTACGAAAGAATCGATGATGTAAAAAAACAAGACATTTAAAGTAAAACGGCTTGTCAAACGGCCGGTGTTTATAATGACCGCGATAATGAGAATCACGTGACGTTTCTACCAGCATCAAATTCAACATCATTTTCTGACCAGTAAGTACATGGAGCGTCTAGCTTTTCGACGCAGACTAAGAACTGTGAGATAAACCCGCGCCAGCATTATCTTATAAGAAAGTTTCGAAACGGGGCACTATGGCAGGCGCAGTGTTTTAATATTTTATATTTACTTTCTTTGTTTAAAATATAACTTTCTAGTCCATAATTTATAGTGTCATTGCATATAGTTTTATTTATATTCTATATTTAAAATATATGTGCAATATTTTTATATATGTGTTGTAAAAGTCTTTATATGTATGCGATTATTATATGCATGAATTTTTATTTGTCTTCAAAACGAACTTCAATATATTTATTGCAAAAGTGCATTATGGGATATCTTAATACGCGCTCCAAACGCCACAGGATTTTACAGAAACCGCCATCCAATGGAATCTCGCCATACGAATGTTTTTGGTTAAATTATTATATTTCCCAGAATGCAATTTTACAGCATAAAATTTAAACTGTTTCATGAACAAAAATAAAAATGTGCACAAGAAATATATAAATTCATGAACAAATATAAATATGTAGACAATAAATATATATTACTGTGTTGAACGCAAATGCAGAATTTTACAGCATAAATTGAAAATATACAATTAAAATATAAATTTGTTGAATGCAATTGCAGAATTTTAAAATATATATAAAGTTTTTATTCAAACAAAAAATAATGGATTTAATACTGAAACACTTCGCCTGCCATACGTAACCGTGTAATTTCAAGTTTTGTCACTTACGGGCTATTATCCGTTTAGTACTGTAACAACAGAGACAGCGTTTCTGTTGAGGGTTATCGTTTTCGATGAGAAAGCCATAGTATTGTCCATTGGTCTGGAATAGAATATATATTATAAATCTTAGTATGCATACAACATCACGTCTTTTGACATACAACTGCACTTCTAGCACAGATGTCAGGCCTAAAATATGCTAACTATTAAACTTGTAAACGGTGTCAAAAGATACGTAAAACTACAATAAATCAAAAATACAAAGGTTTACATACAGAAGCAAATAACACAATTACAAAGTAATGTTGCAGCTTAGGCATTTTAAAAAGTAACATCGAAGATAAGAAAAACACACAATCAAAATTGAAAAAGAATCGTAAGTTAGAATGTACATACCCCCTTCGAGCCTTTCAATGTCTGAGCTTTCGGTAAATTTGTGATAAATAAACCATAAATCTTAAAACAAGGAGGATATTCAACATGCGTTGCTTGTCCTCCAGATATACTGGCAACTGACGTTACGAGTACTGTCCAAAATACTGTTGGATGTATTGAACTTTAACTTTGAGACTTGAAATCGCCCATTGGCCGTTTAAAAAAAAAATAAACTGCTGTCCAAGTATCTGTTGCCAACCCGATATTTATGTATTTTCCACCCTTCCATCTCTTTTGAGACATGTATACATACTTAATAAAAGAGTACAGAATTTATTCAATGGGGATATTTGACCTGTGTTAAGCCGGAAGGTCTAAATAATTTAAGATATAACCGCTAAACCAATATTCGAAGTAGACAATTACACAGTTTGGGATGTTTATTGTCTGTATATTACAAGGATGCAGTGTCCTGTGTCTCTGAAGGTCGATCATATCATATAGCGTTTTCTACAGATATAGAGTCTAAGTGAACGTAACCGTGAACAAACCTGCTATGGTGTGGTAAATTGAATTAATGTCCAATAATTTTTGGTACACCGATCTAACTGAGATAGTTTATATATTAAACACTATCTTTAATCGCCCAGTTTCATCATTAAAGTGTGGAAATACCACTCAAGTATCGGTTGTCAAACCGCCATTTTAAGATTTCAGATTTGAAATGTCACAAAAGGTCAAGATAAACTTGATAAAATGATATACAATTGATTGACCTACATTTTGAGAAAAAGCAAGCGTGCAAACTGCAATCAAATGGCTTTATTTTAATAACAATATTACACACCATCCCCGAGTTGTAATAATGGCCGTATACTAGAGAGCGTACGTTTTATTCCAGGGTGTGTGGAGGGACAATGGGGAGATAACTGTGTCTTTAACTGCAGTGAGAACTGTATTGGTTCCCCCTGTGCCAAGGAAAGTGGAGTTTGTCCAGGAGGCTGTCTGGCTGGGTTTACAGGCGACACATGTAACACGGGTTAGTTATCCAACCAAAGCATTTACTCACAAAAAAATGTAAACGACATTACGAATGAGATTTTATGTAAATGAAAATATGTACTTTAATATTTATACGGTCTTACAAAGTAGGCCTATATACAAGGTAACA
>JARFOD010024377.1:0-10846 GCA_031763545.1 Mopalia muscosa
ACCAGAAAAATTGACTTGCCCCACTTAAAAATTTGGTTGCCCCGGGCTCCAGGAACGTCTAATTTTCAAGCCCTGCCTGGCACGCCATCATGTGAGTGAAAAAACTTTAAGTATGACGTTAACCCCATTAAACAAAAATTCTAAATGAATTGTTTCATTATTCATGAGTCATGCAGACCAATATGTGCGAGTCAATCTTTGTTCTTGTAAGTGGACAGTTGTAAACATTGAAGGCTAATATGCAACCCCTCTCACTTGAAAACTGATTAAACATTGAGATTTGCAATCCATGGCAGGGCGGCCTGTACCCAGAATCTTTACTACCCTATTATCTATGATTGTTGATCGGATGTACAAGACAGAAAGTGTGGATTTAACCTAAGTTGGTCAGAGTGACATACCTGTGAATGTGTGACATTTAAAGGTATATTTGCTAATTTCTTTCAGAATTTGATGTTAGCTCAGGACAGAATAGCTATCCGGGAGACAACGGCCACAGAGTCCTTACCTGAAGAGGATTTCATGAACTATCCACTCACACAGTATGGAGAGCAAACCGTCAAGATAGTTCACCTGGAGAAGAGTAATGAGCCACTGGTACGAATTACTTACCTACCCACCATAATTGGTCGTTATGTCAATTATGCTCTGCAAATTTCATTTTCAATAATTTAGGTATTTTTCTGTAATCTTTTTTTTATTGTCGAATCATTTATTTACCTACATTTGAAGTGGATGTGTGACCTATCATCATAAAATAATGCTTAGCTATAACCCAGGTGACATGCTGAGGAATCTTGTCATTACTTTCAGGGTGCCACTGTAAGGAATGAAGGAGATAATGTTATCATTGGTCGTATTGTGAATGGTGGAACTGCGGAAAAGAGTGGTAAGTTACATCTATAGTAGTATTTTTTGTGCGATTTTAGCTTAATCTCATCTAATTGTTGTCAGTTATAAAGGGTTAATAAAAAAACTGATTTCTCTGTGGCAACTTGCATTGTCTAAAACATGTAATATTCTGTTTTCACTTAATTTTGTTGTTTGAAATTTTTGTCAATTTGTTAGATGCATAAGATAAGGAATACAAATCGCTGAAGGAAACTCATGAAGATTTAATTTTGTTTAAAAGGTTTATTACATGAAGGAGATGAGATCGTTGAAATCAATAGTGTTGATATGAGAGGGAAGAGCATCAATGAGGTCTCAGAAATGCTGGTAAGAAACACTCTCCTGATAATAAACACAGAGTGGTTCCTCAGGTCCTGGTCTCCCGTGGGCAACACTAAGCTGATTCCTGTGTAAATAGTGATTGTTTAAAAGAAAAATGCAGTATTTTTCTTCATCAATTTTTGTTTTTTGTCCACTGCTTCCGGCTGTGGCTTTAGTGGTAGCTTGTGTGCTTACTATTCCTACTTTAATTTACCATTCACATGATCAAGTCCGTCTGTCAAGGTATTGAGAGGGAGTCACATGATGTGGCTCCAGTAATCTCTGAGGTGGTTTGTACTCAGTGTTCACTGTAATGAGGCAAGAAGCAGTGTGAAGTGGACAATCTGTCATTATATTCGAATTATAGGTGTGATTGATTTCCACGAAAATAAAATTGCAAACAAAATGGCTGGTTTTGCCATTTGACGATGGCTGCCACTTTTGAAATTTTAATTACAAAATATTCATGTACATTGATAAGTTGACCTATTGTCTATTTAAAATTATCATTTAGCTCATGCAATTCCTATCAGAATCAGAATTGCTTTCTGCCAAAGTGTCCAAACCAAGAGGGTGGTAAAGCACTATTACCTTTACTTTTTGAAGAAAGAATCTATTCTTTAACCTAAGTAAGAAAATATGTTTTGATCATGGTCTATGAATTAGTTATTTATTTTGTATTTCCTGACTTCCTTGTTGTAGGCGAACATGTCTGGTACTATAACATTTATGATAATCCCCAACTCGGCTACCACAATGAATGGAGCTCACCATCCTATCTCAGGCACTATAGTAAGTGAACCAATACATAAACGGATATTTCTCATTTTTTCTCAGCTGAACTTTGAAGCATTAGGGTATGACAATGATTTGATATTTTGGTAGTACAGTAAGTAACTGACTTGTGTACCAATAAGTCCAAATTTCTCTTCTGATCTCAGGAGCATTGTCTGAGGGCAACAGAGTGCTGATCTGTTTGTGGTATCTTTGTATTGTCTCCTGTAATTGTTCTGTTTCTCTCCTGTCCATATCCACATGTTAAACTGCATCACTTCTTTGTTTGCTGTACTGTTTCAGATTCATGTTAAGGCTCACTTTAACTATGACCCTGAAGAGGATATCTATATACCATGTAGGGAGCTGGGTTTCTCCTTCATGAAGGGGGATGTCTTACATGTGATCAACCAGGAAGATGCTAACTGGTGGCAGGTTTACAGGGAAGGAGATCAACACACGCTGGCGGGGCTTATACCCAGTAAAATGTTCCAAGAACAGTCAGTAACATTTCTTCTTCATTTGCTATAGCATTTTATTGTGTCCTGTGAATATCCTGCATTGTTTGTTGAGAGCAGTGTCTAAGTCGCTTTCCTTGACCCATTGGGGGACCTGTGGCCGTGGCTTACTGGATAGTGAGTGCACTTACTAATCCTACTCTGTACCGTTCAAGGGATCGCTTTCTTGTGTTGACCCTCCGGTATATGACTGAGTCACATTACGTGAATCCCGCACTCCAGGGGGTGGTTTCAATCAGTTTTCTAGGTTCTTACGCAGTAATATGCGAAGGAACAGTGTGAAGTGGGCAATCCATCGTCACATAAGTAAAACGTTGTACCCCAATCAAACAAACAAACAAACCAATTGGGCTGGCACACCATTATATGAGTGAAATAATTTTAAGTACGGATTTTTAACTCCAACCAAACAAGCACACCGTTTCAGTCATAAGAATAAAGTTTCAACAATAATTCAAAACAAAGATCAGAGGGTTGGGAAGGCACTTACTGCTTCCCTGGAGCTCTCTGAGCTAAAGGGCAACATGAAGCTGATGTGTTTGTGATATCCTGTTGAGTATTCTGATTATCCTGTTTTTGTTGTCAAGAGTGGTTTCCTTCACCAATTTGTGTGGGACGCTACAATGTGAGGCAAATAACCTAAGCTTTCAACAATAATTCAACACAAAGATGCTTTTAGATTCTGGTTTTGTTTTGTTGGTGGAGTTAACTAATCTAGAGCAAATTTTCAGTTAATGACCTATATTACTGGGTGGTGTGTAAGCCAGTGTCTTTCATATATGTGTGGGTGGGCTGTGATGCTAGACAGCTGTCAAATTCACGCTACAATGTGAGGGAAACACACACTGCTTCTGAATAATTTTTGTGTCTTTTAGAAAGTGAAGATTAACAGTATTTTAGTTATAACAGTATTTTCGAAATAACGAAAATACACCCTGCTTCTGTCAAATTATAGTAAACAAGTCAACAATAATTAAACAAAAAAATGGTTTTAGATTCTGGTTTTGTTTTGTTTGTGGAGTTAAATAACCTAGAGCAAATTTTCAGTTAATGACCTATATTACCGGGTGGTGTGTTAGCCAGTGTCTTTCATATATGTGTGGGTGGGCTGTGATGCTAGACGGCTGTCAAATACATGGTCTCTCTAACAAAGCTATATCACTGTCATGTTGGTGAATCCAGATAAAGTATGGCATGAAATATATGATTTTGTTTTACTGTTTGAAATGTCAGGAGGGAGGCCATGAGACAGACAGTGGTTGGTGACAATAGGGAGACTGAGAAAAAAGCCAAGAAATGTGCGTGCGGTAAAAAGACAGACAAGAAGAAAAAGAAGAAGTCTTTGTATGCTGGAGGACCAATGGATGGTAAGATTGCCAGCTATTCCTTTTTCGGGATATTCTGAACAGAAGCTCAAGTAAGCCGAATTCCAGCCAGTGCTTGTTATAAGCTATATTTATGTTGAGTATTTGAGAATATTTGCTGGAATATAGATATAAAGTAAATTGAGTACATTTTGGTGCAGTAGTTCATTTGAAATGCTATATTGGGATGTATTCAACAAACAATTCAACAAAGGAATTAGGTAAAGATAATGTATATCAATCAAAGTGAAGAGTAATTTTTGATATGGTGTCTAATATAACCAATGATTTCCTGATTTGTCATTTTCTTTTTCTGTAGAAGCCACAGAAATCCAGACATACGAGGAAGTAGTAAAGTATTACCCTCAGCCAAATCGCAAGCGACCTATTGTTTTGATTGGTGCTCCTAATGTAGGTAGACATGAACTCCGTCAACGACTCATGGAATCAGATTTTGAACGTTTTGCCGCTGCCATTCCACGTAAGTCTCATTCTTTTCCTACATGGATGTCTCTACAAATCTTAACAACACAAAGCAAGATGACAATGATTTTCTTGATTGTTATTGTTGGTAGCTTTGTTCATCTATTGTGAACAGAACTGTTTGATGTAGTTTAATATATCTTAATAAACCAAAGTTCACATATATAAGTAAGAATTATATCAGGTTCGTTTTTTCTGTACATAAAGTGACATTATCTTCTACAATGCACTTCTAAAATTGCAGTTTTTTTTAAGTTAGAATGTATGTGTTTTTCCTTAGCATTCATTTCTATTACAGACACAAGTCGACCCCAGGCTGATGGAGAAGCTAATGGGAAGGACTATTTTTTTGTTCCGAGACAGATATTTGAGGCTGACATTGAAGGTGGAAAATTCATAGAGCATGGAGAGTATGAAAAGAACTTATATGGGACGAGCTTAGAAGCTATTCGACACGTTGTTAATTTGGGGAAAATTTGTGTTCTTAATCTTGATGCAGAGGTGAGTAAAGGACATATATTGTAAAGACACTTACTCAAAATCACTTGAATTCATTAATTTTCTACACTTTCTGCACTCAGTAATGGAGGTAAATCAGTGGACAATGATAAATTGATGATCCAAGGGGGAGGGGGTCAAGATTTGATCACTACATTAGTTTTATGATTTTTCCCCCTAGTGAGAAATATAGACAATTTACTCTTTAATACCACCTTGTTTCTCTGTTTGTCCAATGTTTCCCAGTTATCTGTTTGTATTATTTTTAAAGTTTCCTGTATATCTGCTGGTAGAAGATTTCTCATTTATAGGAGGTTTCCTGTTTTTTTTGTTTCAGTGTTTGAGAACTCTGCGAGCCTCTGATCTGAAACCATATGTCATCTTTGTGTATCCACCCAACCTGGATAAATTACGTACAATCAGGAAGAAACTTGGAGGGTCTCTATCAGTAAGTATTCCCCTGTTCATTGTCTATGTAGTTCCCTCCATCAGATACCACTACTGCTCGAAAGAAATTAAATAGTCTTAAAGATGGTGTTTAACACCAATCAAGCCTAGCTGAATGTTACACAAATACAACTATCCAATGTAATTGAAATGACTTTGAGACTAGACTGCCCTATTAAAATAGTCTGTTTACACATCTCTTTATCACCAAACTCTTTACTTCTGTGGTTAAGGGACAATTCGGTGGATAAACCTGAAACTTTGTAGACAGATTTCATGCCTTATTTTCTGTCTATTTTGACTTTAAAAATCTAAAACATCCTTCAGTTCATCATTGTTTGCCTGTGTTTCTGGAGACACAGGCTTATCTCCCTTGATCTGCTTTTTCTATTCTTGATAAAACTAAAGGGCCAAAACACCGAAACCGAATGAATGCCATTGGCAATGTTAAACTCAACTTATTTAATTCGTTTATCTTCTTTCTATTGCCACTTTAAGATATTACCTATTGTTAATATCAAAACAAACATATCACCATCTCAGTTATTATTCTAGTGATCACTTGTACTAGCATATGAGAATCCTTGTTGACAGCTGTAAGCAAAAGAAAATGAGTGGATAGAAAGGTAACTGAGGTGGTTCTCAATTTCTTTCATATCGACAGATGTACTCAAGGTGTGAGTATGTGCTTGTATTAAGTCTTGTGATAAACAACTGTCCTTGTAAGACCCCTACAAGCATCTTGTGACAACCACCTGTGGTTGTAAGACGACCTACACACATTTTGTGACAACCACCTGTGCTTGTAAGAAACCTATAAGCATTTTGTGACATGCAACTGTGCTTGTATTACCCTTATAAGCATCTTACGATATGCACCTGTGCTTGTAAGATACCTATGTACAAGCATCTTGTGACATGCACCTGTGCTTGTAGGACACCTACAAGCATCTTGTCCCTGTGTCTAAGGCAGGAAACATCTGTATTGAAGCTGTAAATATTTTTATTTTTCCCCCCCAGGACGAGGAACTGAAAGATATCATTGAGAAGGCTAGAGAGATGGAGGAAAACTATGGACATTATTTTGATTATATCCTTGTGAATACAGATATGGATAAAGCTTATGATGAAATGCTAGCGGAAATCAATAGATTAGAAGTTGAACCTCAGTGGGTTCCTCGTATTTGGATGGAGAAATAAGCACCAGTCAAATGTTCACTTCTCATGGCGCCATATCAAACATAAAATATAAGTAATAATAACATGCAATCCTGTGCTCATCTTTCAACTTCCAAACTTTTTTTTTTGTGCTATCTTTGCAAAATTTTACTACACATGTACGTTTTCTTGTGTAAATTATCAGTTAATAACAGTATTTGGTTTTCTTAGAACAGCCAGGTAAATGGTACACTGGTGAAACCTATTTCTTATCTTTTTGAGAAAAGGTATATTACAAACCAACTGAATTCAGAAATACAGGTGTGTTCTTTCTGTTAATTAGTGCCTTACATCCTAGCAGTTAAGGTGATAAACTACTGATAATCTTGATAGTCAAGGGTTATCCTGGGACATTATTATGTACTTCATTATTTCAAGCTACATATTTACTGAGGAAGGCTTACACTACATTCTATAGTTATTTGTCATTATAATACAACTAACATCTTGTGAAATTAACATACTGGATCCTCATCATCTAAAAAACATAATGATGTCTTCCATTTTCAATGACAAATCATTTTTACGTTATAAATTAATTTGCTTACAAACATGTGTATTATGCAGCTCATTTATGCAGGTGAATTTTTATAGCAAAATGTGAAATTGGCAATCCATAAATTCAATGGGGAATTAATAATTTGTCCGTACTTACAATAAATGTCCTTCTTTGTGACATAGGCGATTAGTGCTGAAAGAGAATACATTTTATGAGTCTAATTGTTGTTTTGATACTTCCTGTATAGTGGTGTGTGTGTTACTGTATCTGTAAATACATATTTTTTTATAGCTTCAAAGAAGAATTGTGTACATTTTACAGAAGCAAGCTGTAGGGTTTTAAAATGTGAGTTTCTGACAGACCTCTAAATCAATGCAATTCAGAAATCTGCTTTTTTGAGAGGCAGATTATTTTTTATAAAATGAACAACCGTTAATGAAATAATTAAATTATAGAAACTATTTATTGAACAAGAATTATGAAATGTAGGACATGTAGGAATGAATCTTAGTAAGTTGTGTAGAATGTCACTGAAAATCGAGATTCTGTGATGAACAAAAGTTGTTAAGAAATACTCACCTTGTTATGATTTGTCACAATGTACTATCTTTACTTAATCTGTAGACAAACTGGATTGGGGATCATTTGGAATAAAGTGTTTTTGTTTTCACTTACCATTAATCACTTTTATATTGCCCACTTTGTGCAGCACTTTTGGTAGCTTAATACACGCTAGTATGTATTACGTTTTGAAAATAATACGTTTAATAAATAAATTTGGGGTGTGTATTGATTTTCATGAATCTGTATCCTCTCATATTTTGTCAGTTGGTTTGTTGGAGGAAGCCCTGGTTCTCTCAAAGCTATGGGACAAACCAAAGCTGACTGGTTGTGAGCTCTTTGTTTTGCTTCTTGTTATTGTCCTTTCTTTGTGTGTTGCCAGTGACGTCAATGGCTGGTTTTCTTCAGCAATACAGGTGTTTTTGAGTTCTGACATAAAAGAACAGAGTAAGTTCCCTTTGCAAAATGACCTTGTTACTTAATGCAAGCTAGGGCAGCTTGCCTATATTTTAACATTGCATAGCAGTGGTTTTCAAAAGAATTAAGTTCTTTGGTTTCTTTTGCAAGAAATAATTTTTGAAGCTTGTTAAAAATTTGGAATAGTCTTTGCCTTGCTGTAAACCAATAACACTCTGTTGTCAGAATTCAAAGAGTTTGGCTGGCGCACTGGTACTCAGTCATAAGATAACCACTCTGACCCAAACAAACAAAATCATTTGTCAGAACTTTCTATATTGTGTAAATTCTCCAGGTCGCGACGACATATCCTTGAATGTTTATATACTAGGATAATTCTACAAGTGACATGGGATTGACCCCTGCTGAAGGCCAAGACGCATGTGTGGTTTATGTACAAATTAGAAAACTCCTTGTTGCTGATGAAATTTATGAAACAAGAATTAAATTCCATGCATGTTTGATATTTATTTGTGACCTATTTGATTGAAAGCACCAGCCTTAAACTGCCAGGCTACCTTGTACTATATGTTTCTTTACCATAGTTATGCACTTCTCCATATCTTGTATATCATTTATAACCATATGATATTAACATAGTTATGACAACTACATGTATGTTATAAGTCACATTTAATGGAACAGTTTATATAATTTCAGGCAAGATTGTATAAGATTGTAGTAGTTTCTTACAATATTAAATTTTTCATATCATAGTTTTCCTATGTAAGAAATATTACCAGTCGATAAGAATAGACTTTCAAGTTATATCATATTTTTTTTATAAATTTTTTTTTATTAGCCCTGAATTTGTTACTTGATATCTGGAATCTTTCAGCACTATCAAGTGTTCATAAAATTTACAATTTTTTTTTCTGGAAGCAATACACAGAACTCTTAGACCAGTTATATCAAATGCTATAGCCAGAATATTTTTGTTTTTGAGCCTATACATACTTAATACTTGTATATAGATTCCAACCTCCCCTTTTTATTTGGTCCATTTACACTTGATGACGATACAGGAATATGTATCAAAATAACTGTTCGGTCAAAAAACAAGAAATGGTTATCCATAAATTGTATAATTATAACATTTCATTCATTAGTCAGTATGTTTTAAAGAGAGCCTACTTTGGTGAAGTGTGTTCTGAGCACCTGGTACACATCCATTACCCATATATATCAGCTCTCTGACTTAGGGCAGTATGTTTTAGAGAATACTTTACTGTCATCTGTGGAGGACCATCATTGTATGGCATAGTTAGTTACCTTTATAGTGCTGACAATAGAACAACAGACATATAAAATTAAAACCCCCTTGGTGTACCCCCAATCCATCAGATTTTCCATCATTAGTCATAGTCACATATTTCATAATGCTGGCAACATTATTACTTTCAGTGAATTTATTTTATCATATTTCTAATTCAGTATTTTGTATTGTAAATAGTCATTTTTTAATCATAATTAGATATGTTTACAATACCATGGAAGAGGCTTTGTCGATATACTCATTTGTTAATTTTTAATATTCCATTTTTAATCTGTTTATCACCATATCAATTCAAACTCGGCTGGTTGTGTAAGATACAGGAACTGTTTTATTGTCACTGGTATTTTGTATCCTAAACAAGAGAAATATTTTATCAGCTTATTCAGCTATCCCCAGGACAGGTTAGCCGTATTATTCAGCATACAATATCGCTTAATGATATTATTGATGTAATTAATTAAATATTTATTATAAAATCAGTCAGTCCCTACTGTTTCACTAGCAAAAAAAAAAAGGACCCAATACATGTACTTTAAATATCTTTACCAGACATTTTACCAGTGACAATTTGAAGTATAACTGTTTTTTTATTAATCATTCCATGTTATCCAGGTAATAACACCCATGCTTATACTTATTTGCCATATCATAAAAAAACATCCCCCCACCCTTACTTTAATTTTGGATCACACACTTTCCACATCTGTACAAGCACTTTATATCAGACTTTATTTGATCAAATATCTATTTATGAATCAAATGTAACCCCCCCTTCAGCATTCCAGTTTTGATAGTTTCAGTCCTATTTGTTTAGTAATTGGGGAATAGTATAATATGTATGAATACCCTGGAAATAAAGCTGCATGAGACATCACATTTTAACTACAATCAGTCTGTTTTATTTCCCTCTTTTTTGGCACAAGCCATGGTGTACTGTTAACATGCTAAATGTTGGGTTATTGAGGAGTGGCTGAGAGTGCAAAGGGTCTCAAACACCATTGACAACACAAGGAGATGATATACTGTGCGAATTATACTCAACAAAATAAGTGCAGCCGCACTTTAAAGGATTCAGTTTTAAACATGACCCATGAGGTGTGTTCACAAACCCTCAAAGTACAGGTTTGATTTCTTTGGTAAATTGGAGAAACCATTGTTTAAAAACATATAAGGCATTCCCAAATGGTTAATACCTAGAAAACGTCTAAAAATAGTCTTATATTCGCTGAACGATTTGCAACTGGTTTCATTGAAAAAATTTAAATACTTGTTGAGATATTAGGATTTGAACATCTGACTTATTAAGGGTGACCAGTGATGTCACCAGGGAATTCACCAAGTGACTGGTAGCTATAGACTACATGCCCAAGGGCAACATGTCGAGCCCTTCTTATTATAGAGACTGTTTAGGACCTTGAAGTAAATTACATGGTCATGTTCGCGACACACCACCTCATTATGACGTACTTATGTAACAAAACTATTTTAAAATCCCTCGATAACCAACAAAGTTACAGCCCGGACAAGTTCTATAACAGCT
>JARFOD010024388.1:0-10845 GCA_031763545.1 Mopalia muscosa
TTACCCTTTAGCTCTGCGAACACCAGGGCAACAGAAAGCAACCTCTTTTCTCGCCTCTTACAATCGACCAAGGAAGCTGAGGGAGTATTCTACAGGGCCATGGTCCACCAGCTCCCTCACGGGGCTCGCTCTGTTGGGAGAAACATATTCCTCCAGTGAGTACTAAATAAACCTAACACTGAAAAAAAGTACTCTTTGCCAGGGTTCAGGTAAAAATGAAATAATTCTGTTTCCTACCTTCATTGAAAGCTGTTACTATAAATTTAAAACCTTTTCCTAGGGGTCCTTTTAAATCCGTTCTGAAAATACAAAAACAAAAATTAAGATTGGTTAATAAAATAAAGTTGCAATATGTAGCATAAGCAATTTTGAGCAATTTTGGTTTGCATTGACCGTACCAACCATATCAAAAAGAGTGTTGCGATGCCTGTTTAGTTGAACTGTGTTTCCTTTGCACTCAACGGAATTTGACTTTAATTTACAGGGTCAATAGGCCGGGCCTGTGCTGTAATCTTTTCCAGCATGACCCCAAAATCGGTCAAATTTTGTGAGATAACCCGAAATTTGCATTTTCCACTGGTTGGCGGATTTTTAAAATACATAAGAATGCCTTGGTTAAAAATAAAGCAGAATTGCTTTAAAACACAAACTTCATTGATTATCCGGTAACAACATTTATCAAAATCAGTAGCAAAATGCAAATTTAGATGAAGACTGCAAACATTCTCCCCAAAAGCAAAGGCCTGCAGGCAGATATGTTTGTTTGTTTGTTTGATTGGCATTTAATAGTGTATTCTGGCCAATTTCACCCAAATGAAGACTTTGCATTGCTGGTAATAGGTGAAACATGGAATTTGTATGTTTGTTTTCTTCCTTGGGGTTTAATGACGTTCTCAGGGGTATCTTACTTATATGGCAACTGGTTCTTTATTTCATATGGTTTCTTGTTTAAATATGGTGGAAACAGAGAGGACTAGAGAGGAAACGTAGTAAAAACCACCCCAGTGATTGCTAGAGCTCCACCATGTGACACTAACACAAACAAAATGTGAAACGCTTACTAAGATTAAAACAGTTGTTTTGGCAATGCATCCTTGAATTACAGCTGAGCTTTATATGTGTCTCCTGGTAGAAATTAGGATACAGGTGTTACATATACGATTGTATAAGCTGTTTTGGCAATGCATCCTTGAATTACAGCTGAGCTTTATACGTGTCCCCTGGTAGAAATTAGGATACAGGTGTTAGATATACGATTGTATAAGCTGTTTTGGCAATGCATCCTTGAATTACAGCTGAGCTTTATATGTGTCCCATGGTAGAAATGATGATACAGGTGTTAGATATACGATTGTATAAGCTGTTTTGGTAATGCATCCTTGAATTACAGCTGAGCTTTATACGTGTCCCCTGGTAGAAATTATAATACAGGTGTTAGATATACGATTGTATAAGCTGTTTTTGCAATGCATCCTTGAATTACAGCTGAGCTTTATACATGTCTCCTGGTAGAAATTAGGATACAGGTGTTAGATATACGATTGTATAAGCTGTTTTGGCAATGCATCCTTGAAATGCACCAAAGCCTTATTTAATACATGTCCGGCCCCTTAAAAATGATAATAATGGTTTTAGATATACGGAAATAAGCTTATATAAGCTCTTTTGGCAAGGTATCCTCGGAATACAGCGGAATGTAATATAATCTGGACAAGACTAAGAATAACAAAATAAAACTGACAATTTTGGCAACGTACATCTTTGGCCTCAAGCAAAATTTACCCCTTTGGTACAGACTTGTCAGCTACCATTTATTAATCATAGCTCGATGACTTGATCCATTATGCCTTGTAATATATTTTTGGTGCAACAGCTAAATCAAAGAGATCACATCATCTTCAAGCAATGGCTCTATTTTTTATGTCCTCTGGCCAAGGGTTTGGTTTGTTTGTTGGTTTGATTGGCGTTTAACGTCGTACTCAAGGGTATTTCACCAAGGGTAGTTTGGAGTGTAGCAATAGATACTTAGCAGTGGAGGAAGATTAACTTTCAAACTTTATCAAATCATTTCACATTCTATGGTTGTGATAGTGTCAATTATTGTTGGGATAAACTGCGTCATATAAGTGAAATACCCTTAAGAACGGCGTGAAACACCAATGAATCAGTCAATCATAAATTAATAAAATTAAAAAATATGATCGTTGTATTAACACAGCCTTGATAACTATTGATCAAAAAAGTGTAACCCATAAAGTTATTAGTGATGTTAAATATTTCAAGTTCGATATGTGTCTACCTTATGATTTGTTGTGTCTAAATTTGTTGAAATTCTTAATAATATTTGAAAGTAAAATATCCTGGCCTTAGTTCAAGGTTTGCATTAGAACTTAAGACAAGTTAGGACCAATTTCCTTGTTAATTCACCCTGGAGAGATTTGAGGTTACCACAGGGTCTGTGACCTTGTCATTTGACCATCTGAACACTGCCAACGATGACACACTCCAACTATGTGTCATTTCCTAACGACACGCAGAACACAATGTCGTTACCATATAACATTTGTATGAGAATTTTACACTATCGAATGCTAACTCAATTTCAGCAGTCAAATTCAATTTTTGCCAGTGGGGGCACGCATTTTGTGCAAACAGTCGGCGAGACGCTTTGAATTCCATTACTAAGCTGAGTCAGAGAGTCCATCGCAATTAAAGGACACCGCCGCAAGTGTCGCCTCGTTTTGTTCTATTAATTCCATGTTCAGATATTAACTATTGTCCACCGCAAACCAGCCTCCAGATCTTTTTCCTGATCCACATTTTTAGAAGACCCCCTTCACAACAGGCTCTCATAATATGGTCAGGTTTTGCTTTGGCACAGCCAAGGAAAGATTCGGATTGATCCCCGACATTTATACGGCAAACAGTCGTGAGCAAGCATGGACAGCAGTTGAGAGCGGAAAAATAAATAATGGAGAGGAACTGATTAAAATATCACCACATGGTCAACTCTCAGATAGCATAACTCCAAACACTGATTTGGAACAATCCCTATTATAAATGGCCCCCTTATTTGCCATTTTACATGTAAAAGAAACACAGATCTTACATAATACAGATTCTGTTACAACCTTACAACACAGCAACTAGTTATTCATTACACATTCTTTCATTCATTCCTTCCATCATTCATTTACATATAATTGTTAATTTCTTCATTCATTCCTTCCATCATTCATATAAATATTATAATTGTTTTGATTTTTCTTTATTTCAATTAAATTAATTTATTGGATGTTAAACCAATATGATTAAATCTCTATTCGAGAATAATACACAATATATAAAATTCAGTATTAGCATAAAGATATACATGGATTTAATTGTTTCTCTGATTAGGGTTTTGCATTGACGTAAGGTTATTTTAACGCTTAAGATGACAACCCAGGCCAGTGAATGAAGGAAACCACTCTCAACACCACTTCATCAAACAAAGACAAGACAGGACAACTACAAACAATATAACAAGCCCACAACAGCTCGACTCCATGTTGCCCCTTATTCTCTGATAATGCTTCCATCATACTTTAGAGAAGTTTGTTTATAACTAGTTTAACAAATTCCCTATACATACTCATGTTAACATAATAGTTGCTAGCACAAAATGTACTACATTAAAAAAAAATCTTTCTTAATTTTCCTTTGATATAAACTGTTTTAAGAACATTGCTGGACTGTTATTTCTTAACAATTGTCAAATATTATCTGTTTTCCCTCCATATTTCTTCCAATCTCTATTTCCGAGCAACCAGCAAAAAAATAACTACGGATGTCAGTTAATTATGGAAATATCATGATCCAGGGGTTTAGATAAGTGACTTAAGCCATCCCGTGGTTGTCTAGCCATTCTGACATTTTAAATCTTTTTATCGTGATATTGAAAAACAATAATGGTTTGAGATGAAAATGGGAAATGAGTTTATGATCCCACTCCCATGCCTCATCACGCCTGGATGAATTATTCGCGTACTCTTTTAAAACTATAATTGAGGCAAATTACCCCTCAGGGTTAAATGACTGGTGACAGAAGCTGGGTATTTTCTGACCATTTCCCCCATGGGGCCGTCACATGTGTTTTACCAGGAGCTACACAGAGCGAGTCTCGTCTAGTGTGGCTGGCTGTCACGAACAACTGACTCTAAAAACATCAATGAGGCTTGATTACATTTGGAAACCTCTCACTGAGCTCAAAGACAAAATCATTTTAAGCAGACGCACCGTTGCTCAGTTCAACTTAGGGGAATTCCCATGCACTTCAGGGATTCCTTAGCAGCTAGTGTCCAACACTTCGACCCCTAGACGGCATCGAGGGACCAAGTCACCAGGAAAAAAAATGGATGCAAAAAATCTGAAGTTCCGCTAAGGAAATGGTCTAAAAGAGAATTCAATTGTGTGCATCAAGAATGAGTCATCCTTATTCCTCTTACGCTTGACCCATTGAGCATGTGCAGTGCGGGTCAACAGCGGAGACGTCAAACACCGGAGAGTTTTGTGCCACTAGAGTTGGCCGTATCTAAGAACGCATCATGTTAAGATGGCGTCAGACGTCAAAATTCAACAAAACCTCATCAGATTTAGAAAGGCTTCATCAAAAACAAAGTGAAAGTCAATATAATATAAAGCCAGCTGACTAACCAGCCCGGTCCCAGACACACAGTTAATTATCCCCACTGATTCTATCCTCAAACTCCACTTGACCAAAATATTACAAACAGTCCAAAAATTGAATGCTATGAAATTTTTTTATGGATTGACACTGATTGTGATTCCTCACGCATTTTTTGCCGAAGTATGTTTGAGAGTTCACTCTGGTATCTATAATACAATTGTACTCAATTTACAAAATAGGAAACTCAACAAGTTAGTTATTTGTCAATTTCCCAATGATTCATGTTGACTATGACAATTATTAATTTTACTGCTGAACTCACCCTTTACACCAGTGGATATAAATTTAATATTTATAAGATAACCAAATCAAGTCATTTTGTTAATTCAGAAAATGTTTTCAATATTTTATGACAACATTATTTGAGGTTGATTAAAAAATTGCCCATCCCAAACTTCAATATCTTATATCATATGATTGATTAATCGGTGTACATTATTATTTCACTTGAATGATTATGTATACCATAGTAATGATGTATGCCAATAGTACCATAAGATAACATAAAATGTGATTGATTGAAGGATACTTTTTTTATATACAAACACATTACAAACAGATTCTCTCAATGTAGCCCCTTAACTCTGACAGAGCACTGGTCAGGGCAACAGGAAGCTCTCTCTCAATCAACAAAATTATGCTCACCATAATCAGGCTACCCACAAAAACATATAAATTTATAATACCGGTACCTTTCTTTCTACAATTAAAGTTTTTATTAAAATTTAATTTAGATAAAATAATGAATTTTTTTTACAATCAGGTCGCCCACAAAACCTATGAATTGATACCACTATTTTTAAATTAAAACTTTGATTAAAATTGAATTTAGATAAAATAATGATTTATTTTACTTAAAAAAGAAAACATTGACTTTTTATCAACTTAAATCTTAAAATTTCATTGAATTGTGAGGCAGTTTACAGACTGAATATGATTATTATCAATCCATGCAAAGAATAACACCATCAGTAAAAGGGAGGTTGGCCTCCAAACATTTGTTTATAATCTTATACCAATAACATATGCTCTGTATATCAGACACTGCTTCAAATAGCTCTCCATTTGTGAATGGATTTTATACAGCCTGTTTCCCATCACATCGTAAAATCCATAAGAATCCAGATTTCCAAAAGTTTTTAGCTTCATTCCCATAATTGAAAACCCAGTAATTTTTTTTTTATTCAACGTTTTAAATTTCTAAAAATTCTAAACCAAATACTGAGTCAACTGTTGAATATTATATTAAAAAAGGCTTTTTTAATTTTACTGCATGTGTTACATTTGTGAATGATAGAAAGAAAATGAACACAGCTCCACACTAATTAAGGGTGGGATGGATTTGTTGTTGGTGTGGTTTGGTGTTGGTTTGTAAGTCAGTCCGTCTATCGTTTGCAAATTTATAAATAAATCGCAGTTCAGCTTAATAAAACAACTAATATGATTCAAGATAGCAGTAAAACTCCTTCTGAACAATTTTCACCCAAAATTTGATGCAGCATACCGAATGGTCAATAAAACCATTTTTCACAAGAATTTAGGACAATTATGTCCCAAATTTTTTAATCCACTAACATTTTTTAGTCCGACCTTCAAAATAGCAGGTGATAGCAATATGTTTAATGTCCACACCACATCAACATCAGCCTGTGCTAATACAGACCACCAGCACACCGCTCAATAAAAAACACAAATTCATACCAGTTATGTTTTTGCCAAAACAAGATGTTTTTAGCATCTCATACATGTTATTTGAGCTGTGACATAGACAAGGGAAACTACATTCGGAACAATCTGTGGCAGATAATGAAGACTCTAAATAGCTCTAAACTTGCTCAACCATTAAATACCCGGTTACCAACTTAATGGATGAATAAAACCCCTCTGATGTCAGTGGGAAGACAAAGCAAAGCAAGGAAGTCATAACAAAAACAGGATTAAAAATGTGACTACAAAGTGTAACAGGGCAGTAGATACAATACTTGGGTTCATTGTGGCCCTGGCTTTGGTTCTAAAATCTAAAAGGAGCCAGAATAAAATTATTAAAATAACACATTGATTGTCATACTCAAAGGTATTTCACTTATATGACAACGGACTGTCCACTTCACACTGCTCCTGGCTACTGAGAGGAATCTTCCCCGATAAAACCCACCTCAGTGGTTGCCAAAGCCTGATATACTTGATGGTCGACAGATGGACTCAATCCAGGAAACCCTACCACTAAGCAATGGTTACAGGATGTATTGGTTGCCTCTTTTAAATATAAAAATTGACAGTTATGCATATACTTTGTTAGATAGTTGATTCTGTCTGTTATGTTTTTCTTTAATATTGCATGAGGCCATATTACAGGAACACCAAAAGCAATTTCCGAAGAATCAGAGAAAATGACGCACCTGCCTGCAGCGTGAATCAAACTTTTTAGCAATCACAAAGATTTTAATCTGATACAGGTATCATTTCCCTGTGTGGAAATGTCAGAAGCAAACGCATATTGTTATCAGAGATTACGATATTGTCAATATTGTCTGATCTGAAATTAGTAATTTTTCTTCAATATCAAAAAAAATCTTTTTGAAATCAGTTATATTACAGCCCACCTGCTCTTACATTTTTATATTGGCAATATCAAAATATTTCATGTAGATCTAGAATTGCATGAACTTTTTATAACTCGGTCTTTCAGGCTTGTGCTGACATCTTTTCTTGCATAACTTTAAAATGGGTCCTCTAAAATTTTGTGAGATAGCAAATTGCAAATTTAGATGAAGACTACAAACAATTTCGGAAACCTATAAATAGGTCTTCCTGAATTAAGCTTGCATAACCATGGGCAAGGGCTTAGGCAGACACCCATCCACCCTTCGAAATGGACACCCTGAAGTGAACAATTGCCTCATTTTGACACCGTGTGTTAAGAAACTTTAACATGCAGGAGATAGGAAAACTGTCAAAATTGGACACCCAGTCATATGAAAAGTGAAGCAAAATGACCACTTTGGACATCCTACTGCTGATTTCTGGCTAACCGCCTGTTACATGGTTAAGTATTTTGAGGTAAAATGTAGTAATCCATAGTAAATGGAAGAACAACTATAGATCTATACGTTGCCACTTAGCTCACAGAGCAACAGGAACGTCCCTGTAACTATCGCTTTTTACCATGAAATTGACCTCATTTTATGAAGAAACAAAGGTTAGTTTCCGTAAAGCTGTAGTCCGGAATAACTGAGGAGCACGGTCTAGCTGTCAAAAAGTTGTAAAGCAAGATTTTGTTACCATACATCAGAAATGTGACATGCCAAAAAAAAAAAAAAAAAATCTGACAGATTTAGTTTTAGAAACTCACATTAAAGCTACAAAGAAGTGAGTAAATATGGATAGATTCTTAAGTTATAATTTGAAGAAAAATAAAATAACTAAAAAATGTTGTTTTTTTTTGTGTGTTTTCACTTGTTTTGATAGGTAACTTAATGGTGCAGGTATTAAGGCCTCACTCAAAACATCCACTCACGTCTCGGACTGTATTTACAAAAGCTGCATACAAAGAAAAAGTGGTTTGCTTAATTTGGGTTTAATGCAGTACTTAAAGTTAATTCACTTATATGATGGCATGTACTCCTGGAAAAAATGTAAAATTTCCTGACATCACTAATTGTCCACTAGAAAAATTTCTCACTAGATTCTACATACGGCAAATATACATGTAGTTCGAAAAAAATCTTAAATATCATGTTCTACTATATAGGTTTAACTTTTATGCGATAAATTCAACTTTTTTTTAGTTTGACATCGATATTGGAGTGGGTTTCATAAGAAGTAATAACAAAAGTTGTTTTAAAATTTAAATTTAAAATACAGTTTTTCTGTTTTCTTCTCTAAATTGCTCACCAGACGTGGCATTTTATGTGACAGAGTGATTTTGCAGGGGAGATGGTGTGTATGAAGAAAGCCATACCCCAACTTTAAATTTAAATTAAAGTTTTCTGCTTTTTTGGGGGGGTTAAATTTCACACCAGACGTGGCATTTCATGTGACTGCGGGTGGCATGATTTTGCAGGGGTGATTGCGTGCATGAAGAAACCCATACCAAAACTCAACTGCCAATTAACAGAGTTTGTTTGTTTGTTTGACTGATTGGTGTTTAACGTCGCACTCAAGGGTATTTCACTTATATGACGATGGACAAAAACACAGAACATCACAAACAAATCAGCTTCCCGTTACCCTATAGCTCTGCGAACACCAGGGCAACAGAAAGCAACCTCTTTTCTCGCCTCTTATGATCGGTCGAGGAAGCCAAGGGAGTATTCTGCAGGGCCATGGCCCCCGCCCGCCCCCCATGAAATCTAGTAAAAATACAACCATATCTATGGTATTAATAGAAAAAACAAAGTTTGAAGTTAATACCTGAATTTGAGTGATGGTCATTTTTGTTTGCTTAATTATATGAAATGCAATCCCATCAGTTTCTTAACCTAAGTTATCAGGTAGGGGGGAATATTGAACAATTATGCAATGGGGACAATATTGCTTTGTGCAATTTCATGAAATACAATCCTATCCTATGTCTTAATAGAAGTAGGAAGCTAACCTCCAGGTTTCAAGTTAATCTGTGAATTTGAGCTAAAATTAATCATGTTCAGACACGAATATATGGTAAAATGATGCATTGGTGGCCATTTTGTTTTAAGGAGTTTTGATGAAGTTCAATCCCATCTATTGTCTAATAAGATGAGACTATATTTCAAGTTTTAAGTTTATCTGAATTTGTTACAGAGTTGTATTGTTCACAACATTTACAGTAATGAATATTGTAAAATAATGCAATGGCGGCCATCTTATTTTACGGAACTCATTAAAATTCAGTCTGATTCATTGTCTTAAAAAGCAGAAAGGCTTCAAAGTTTATAGTTAATCAGTGAATTTATTTCCTACTTATTGTGTCCACAACACATACAGGCAAAAATATAAAAAAAAACTATGTAATAACGGGCCATTTTGTTTTACGGAATTTGGTGAAATGTAATCCCATCAGCTGTCTTAACAGGAAGAAGCTACCATACCAAGTTTGAAGTTTATCCGTGGATATATTCTCCACTTATTGTATTCACAACACATACAGGCATGAATATGCTAAGATTATGTAATAACGCCCAATTCGCTTAACTCATTCAGTACTGTGGCTGTATTCAACACAGGCAGGCTTCAGCCCCAGGCATTGTCTCTAGGCCTCAGCCCCAGAGCTCTGCCCAGTACTGCTAGGCTGCATTTGGTAATTTTTATAAAATGACATATATCACTTTCTAGGTATCACTCACAGTTATTTTATTTTGAGAAAAAAAAACCCATATATATGTTTTATCTATCAGATAACAAAAATTTGTGAATAAAGAAAGTTTGTTGTGAAAAAAAAAGAATTTTAATGAATAAAATGATTTTTTTTGCAGGTGCGTTGTTTGTCATTTGAATTTGTCACACATGCATTTTTTATTTTAATTTATCTTATAAAGCTCTAGATAAAATTTCGAATACGGTAAAAGCTGGAAAAGTAAGAATTTAAAGGTTAATGTACACAAATTTCAGCTTTTATATCCATTGAAAGCCTTTCTCAAAAGTTTTGTGGAAAAAAACGGGACAGAAGTTGAAAAATGACATGGTGCGATAAATCGATCGATTTTACGGCACATACACTTTTTAAACCGTGTCTGTAGGGACGTACAATCACCAATAAAATATTTTAGATGTCTCTTCACGGACTATGAACTTCACGACTTCCAATTTAGCATAAATAAAACAAATATATTACATTTAACTTCGTTGTTTACAAATTTCCTTACCCTATTTTTCATAGAATCACGATCAACTCCGAATTCCAATTTTCCCGTGACAGTCAAGTGCATGAAAATTCCGCGAATTCTCACAGGAATAAATAATTATTTCACAATTTATCAATAGTATCTACATCTTAGGATTAAAGTTCAATGAAAATGTACAGTGTGGAGATTGATTTTGGTTTGTATTTACAAGTTTTTCGCCAACAATATTTTGACAGCCGTAACGAAACAAAATGGCGACGACAGTCGAGGCAAGGCGGCCCGGTACTATGGACA
>JARFOD010024399.1:0-10845 GCA_031763545.1 Mopalia muscosa
TTTCGCCGTTTTACTTCTAAACTACTGTGAATTTTGCAACACATGTCCATATATTCTGAATCGTCTTTTCCTGCAGAACAATAATAAGTACATTATTTTTTCTTAAACTTACAGAAATAAATATTTTGCATTAAAAGTAATTTTTTGCTACCTTTTTTTCAAATTGCTACTTCTTGATAAGATTCAAAATAGTGAAATTTCAAATGTATTTCTGATCTATTTTACGACAGTTTTACCTCTTTCATTCTCAAGTCTTTGAAGTAATTCAATCTTGTTTTTTTTTCACAATTGATTTATAATATAGACTGGAGTCATTCTTTGTATATATCACAAATAATTATGGATATAATTGTATAATATGTCAGTTTTTCTTTAAAATAGACGAGAGCCGACGGTGTCCAATGTTACTTGAATTCTATTCAAGCTGTGATCAATCTCTTAATTATAAACTAACACCTTTCAACCACATGTTGTGTCAGGGTTTCAGTGCTCACTATACAATACACGGAACCCATATTTGCACAGAGGGCAGACTGTTAATCCTCTCCAGGTAGCAACCTGTATTTAATTCATTGTCAAAACACCGCTGTTGTAAATAGTGTAGTCCAGTTTTATCATCAAAGTTAACGGTCTTCAAATTCACATTTTTTAATCAGGTCTGTTTAGGATAAATATGACTATCTCAACTTTTAGAAAATGCAATAATAAAAAAATCGCAAATTTTGAGCTAAGGAAAAAAACTTGAGTATCCTTAACGCCAGGTTTTATGTATTATTTGTTCCAGGCACAGATGGCGGGACTTTCCCTATGAGAAGTCCTAACACGGGAATTGTAATCATTTTTCATACTTAACGAATTTCTTGTTAAAACTTTGCAAGAAAATATTGCCTTGGGAAGAGGAATTTATAGCATTTTCGACGATGCTGACTGTTTGTTTGAACTGTTTTGCGCTTCGGTTCGGTTGAAAGAGACAGTCGTATAAAATGATTTGCATGATGTCTGTATACTTCGAACGTGTGTTGTGTTTTATTCATACCGTCAAGGGTTTCTGCCATGTTCACTGCACGTTTTTATGGTGTTTAACATCTCGAATGTGGTAAACCTTAGTTAGGCTACCATTCATTTCCCAGGGTCAATGGGTTCGTTAGTGGTCAAAAAGGAAGACAATTATATTGCTCCTATAACCGAAATATACACCTATGCCATTGGCAACTATAACAATGTAATTTAATGAGGGTTGTCAGTGGGCAAAAGAGGAAATACCTGTATGTTCTACTACTGGTATGACGGAAATTATCATGTATACCATTAAGTACCAATAGCAAGGTATGAAAATGCAATGCAATTGAAAGGTTAGGTAATGTTATATGGGGCACTGCAGGTTATAGGAATGACAGATCTATCTCCCTTTTTAGCTACTGACCAACCCTCATAACAGAACAGATGAGAGACGATCGATAATGCTACATATCATACTATATTCGTGAAAAACTCTCTTCCTGAAAAGAAGAGGCATATCTAAATTTTGTCCAGATGTTGTTACGCGTGCATATTTATATATGTTCATCAGTATTTTTATTATTTTAGGATAGCACATTCTTAGTTAAAACAAACTATATTTCAGAAATTGTTCAGGTTTAAATCTTTCTGGGAATCGAACCCACGTTAGGCTCCAAATTGGCAGCAGCAAATCCAGGCCACCTAGACCACTCAGTCGGCCAGCAGTCGATGTGCGCTCAATCCTGGATGGAAGTTAACTTGCAAAATGTCTGAACTAGAATTTGCTTAAACTACGACAGTGTATCCCAAAGTAACAAAATACTGCTAATATTCACTTTGTAAAAGACGCTTTAAACACTAATACGTCAACATAAATTTATTGTAGTCAACATTTTGAAATAAGATGATTCAGTCTTGAAAATCGTCAAAACTAAGATGTCAGAATTGATGGAATTAAAAAAAAAACAAAAAAAAACAAAACAAAACAACACAACTTTACTATTCACACTAAGCTAGACCTTTCTTCTTATTTGTCTGTAACTTTCTTTCCACAGCTATGAAATTTCCACCAAGTTTAGAGCATGAACGTATTCGTCGTAAAGAAGAGCTTGATGTGCATGAATTAGGCTATTACCTTCAGTCTCGGGTGACCAAGTCCATCGACAATTTAGTAAAAAACAGGAAAAGTCTCCTGAGTCTAAGCGAGGAGGCGTTGAAACAACTTAACCAAACCGTGGATCACCTTGAGGAAAATATCGATAATTTGGCAAAACTCAACGGAAGCGTACAAGACCTAGTCAGAAATGCAATGGACGAACTTCATCAAACCATCGAGAAAGTTAAAGGAAATATTGACAATTTTGCAAAAGTAAATGAAAATGTGCAAACACAAACCAGAACAGCGATTGTCGAACTCAGTCAAACCAATGAGATGACTAAAGGATATATTGCGTTAGTATACACTGTGCATATAACACTTTATTATATGCTTTACTTATTTATATTCGTAACTCTACGTACATATCAGCGTTTAAGCTCCTCGAATAAAAAGGAAAGAAAACAAAGTCACAGACAAATTATACTACCATCTGGACTGTTGTAACATTTATTGTCGAATTGACCGTTATTCACTGGAGGGCAACGCATTCTTTGTCCTGTATTAAAAGTAAAATAGGTGTTGCACTTTTATGCCATGTTTTATTAAGATATGCTTGCAGATTAAAATAAATTACGCAAGTTACTAAAATAGCATGCAATGCTGAACAGAAACTGTTAAAGATGTATAAGATAAGGTTGCATCCAAGGGATAATATACTTTTTTTACCCAGATTTTCTTCTGAGAAATCTCTATACGAAATTCGGCATAAAAGGTATGTTATACATTTTGCTTACAGCGCCAATATTTCGGTGATTTCAGGGGAAATCGAGTTGTCTTACATACATTTAATAGCAGGTCTGTTGACTGCCCGTATACGGTAAATAGTTAGACTAGGACTTATTTCGTGTTCATTGTTTCAATCCTTTTACACTTACACTCATACTCATTCAAACTCATATCTGTACAATGGATTTATTCATTGGTCCTGTCACAATACTATTAGTAGTTTGATCCAGTATGATGGTCATACAATTTCGTTCTCCCTGATAAAATCTTGTATAACGATTTTAGTGACGGTCGAGCCACAGTATGTGCGATTTTTTCACTTGGAAAATAGATTTTGGGTCTATAAGATCCTACTTTGAATTTAGATAGATTTTTAAAATAGGTTTTGTTAAATTTAGAAAATAGTATTCGAAGCAGACGCGACCAAAACATATTTTTAGAAAACTTGGATACTTAGGATTACATATATCCAAATTGTGTGGTCTAATTGTACCTCCAGAACTTATTATAAATTGAGTAAATAGTGACAGAAAGGAAAATCAGTGCATTGTTCATGTTGACCTTTTCATAATATAGCTACTTTCACAAACAATAATTAAGTTTTTGTCGTGCAATAGCTATTAAACCTAAACAAACTGTGCCTCACTTTTTTAGTTTTGAATGCACCAAAAGCAATTGATAACAAAAGCAACAAAAAAAAAGATATATCTTTCGGAAAATATCCTTTGTTTAAAAAATGTGGCACCAATTTTAGTTTTCGTATTCAATCATTGGTGATTCAAAAAAGCATGTCTTGGTTGGCTATTTATTCCGCCTATATTTTCTCTAACACTAGGGGGTCTTAATTTTAATAGTTTTTTTTTAATTGTTAGCTTTTGCTGGAATATATATTTCATCTACCACTGAAACTACACTTATACAGTAAGAAGCCTTTATCCTGATGTGAGCATCCATTTACTTTTCGGCACAAGTAAATTACGCATTCAAAAATTTAGCTGATCTCCAAACTATTTAACTCTTTTGTCCTTCAAAAGAAACACATGGTTTTATATTGGATGTGACTTGCATAACATTGTTTATAACAATTTCCATGGCCCTGCAGAATACTCCCTCGGCTTCCTTGGTCGATCGTAAGAGGCGAGAAAAGAGGTTGCTTTCTCTTACCCTGGTGTTCGCAGAGCTAAAGGATAACGGGAAGCTGATTTGTTTGTGATGTCCTGTATTTGTGTCCGTCGTCATATAAGTGAAATACCCTTGAGTATGACGTTAAAAACCAATCAAACAAACAAAGAAACAAATTATTTCTTGTATACAGGACAGCTATATCGGATCTTAACAGTTTTGAAGACTTGGACAAAGTGTGGCGAGATGAAAAATCCGCTAACCTCTCTAAACGCATACAGGATACAATTTATCAAATTATGGTAAGTAACCCTTTATTTATTATCCCTGAAGAACCATAATTTGCTCGACTTAATCTGCAGCCACACAACACCCCATCTAGCTTAGTTTCGGCTTGGTCATCTCATTCTGCTCATCCTACACAGTTTGTGATATTGCCACTGAAATTGATTTAACTTGTTTTATCATAACGGCGAATTGCTTACAACTATCACAGCAAAAAATCACATTGCCGACATGATTACGTCGAATCAAACTTGTTTTCGCATAGAATTCGGAATTTCCCCCAAACATGTTTTACATAGCACTAATCTGGTACAAACTAGTTGATTTGAAATATGACCAGCTAACAATTTGACCACAGCAACATATTGTAAACTCCATTGGTTTATGCTGCATTGTAAAATGTTTTCATTTATGTTCATGTTATTTTAGCTTTCATTATTTTTTTATTCACAGAATCCTGAAAATTGTGAGGATAAGGCCAAATTCTTTTGTGATTTTGAAACGTTTTGTGGATTCGGGTGCGAAATTCACCACGTGATGCATTGCTTAAACACCGCATTATACCACGGGAGACCACTAGTATTGATTTCTAAGAAATGGTCATATTCTTCAGATGGCTGGCAAAGGACTTTCAAACCTATCAGCTTTACTTGCGAAAATGTCCCATTTAATGGTAAGTCCATTTAAACAGGTAACAAAGTCCTGAATACACTGTTTCTTAAAAGAAGCTAATCACTAGATAAATAAGGAATGGCAAAAATACATTTTATAAGATGGGCCAAAAGTGGTATTCTTTGATCACGTGTTAGCATGTGTTTGAATCAGCTGTGTAGAGTTCGATTGGCATGCGACATTGTAAATTATACCCACCATTGGTCAGAATCATTTGATCAAGTTTTAGCCGGTGTTTGCATCAGGTGTGTAGATTTCGTTTGGCATGCGACATTATACATTATACTCAGCACGGACCACATTCATTTGATCACGTTTAACATACGTTTGAATCAGCTGTGTAGAGTTCGTTTGGCATGTCACATTGTACATTATACCCAGCACGGGCCACAGTCCTTTGACGACGTCTTAGTATGTGTTTGAATCAGCTGCGTAGAGTTCGATTGGCATGCGACATTGTACATTATACCCAGCATGGGCCACAGTCATTTGATCACGTCTCAGCATGTGTTTGAATCATATGTGTAGAGTTCGATTGGCATGCGAGATTGTACATTATATCCAGCATGGGCCACAAACGCTTGGTCATGTCTTAGCTTGTGTTTGAATCAGATGTGTAGAGTTTGTTTGGCATGCGCCATTGTACATTATATCCAGCATGGGCCACAGTCATTTGCCCACGTCTTAGCTTGTATTTGAATCAGATGTGTAGAGTTCGTTTGGCTTGCGCCATTGTACATTATATCCAGTATGGGCCTCAGTCATTTGATCACGTCTTAGCTTGTATTTGAATCAGATGTGTAGAGTTCGACTGGCATGCGCCATTGTACATTATATCCAGTATGAGCCTCAGTCATTTGATCACGTGTTAGCTTGTGTTTGAATCAGATGTGTAGAGTTCGACTGGCATGCGCCATTGTACATTATATCCAGTATGGGCCTCAGTCCTTTGATCACGTCTTAGGATGTGTTTAAATCAGCTGTGTAGAGTTCGACTGGCATGCGACATTGTACATTATACCCAGCATGGGCCACAGTCATTTGAACACACTTGGCATTTGTTTGCATCAGTACTGTAGAGCTTGTTTGGCATGCGACATTGTACATTATATCCAGCATGGGCCACAAACGTTTGACCATGTCTTAAGTTGTGTTTGAACCAGCTGTATAGAGTTCATTTGGCATGGGATATTCTACATTCAAAACATATTCGCAAAACATTCCCAAGACATAAGCAATTCAAAAACATCATTCGATACACATTCACATGACATTCACAAGTCTTAACACCCGTCTGCCCGCCTGACTGTCTGTCTGGCTATCTACATAGCCAAAAGTAATTGACAGGAAATATGGCCGCGTTTCACCTCTTTGAGGAAATAATATACGTATTGAAATTATTTTAATTTAGCTGGGAATTTATTTCGGTTGATTTGTTTGTTTGTTTCACAGCAAAAACGGACGAACGGCTTCCAGTTATTTACCATTGGGAATCACGTGACAGAAGGCATTTTCCCTTAGCAATTCCAGAAGAGCTTTCATCTGCTCTCGTGCATATCCATAGTAACCCAGCAGTATGGTGGAGTGGTCAGCTGCTAAAATATGTTTGGAGACATCAACCTTTTCTCACTGATTATGTCAATGACATTAAAAAGAAGATAGGTTTCAAGACACCAATAGTTGGGTAAACTGATCTAAAGTTTTACAAACATGAACGTGTTATACACAATACGTACATTTGCTTTACATTTGGTAATGTAAGAAGTCCATTTACTAGATGTGGGAAACAGCCTTTTTCGGTAGTGTGTACAGCATAGAGTCCTCAAATGGCACATCCGTCTACCTGCAGCTCATCTTGTGGAATAATGGCTAAAGGTCAGGAGAGGAAATTTCTAAATTAAACAAAGCATTCTCTCGACAAGTAGATTTGGCATGTCTACCATTTCGAAAGAAACAGGCGCTCATTATCAAGGCAGTATAGCCAGCAAAAATACCAGAAAAAGTTGCAATGAAAAGTATGACTTGTATTAGAAAAATGGGAATATATTCTTAAAAAATAGTAATAAAATCAGAAGATTAGATTGATGGAGGCTGCCGCTAAGCCGTACGCTCTTAGAAAAAATGATAAATTGAAGGTTCATTAGAACTGAGGATGGTTCTATAATCTATATGGAACAAATAAAACAAATGTAGCTAATTTAAGTCTTATAACTATAACACCGATGATGGAATATAGGTTGAGGCTTTATTTTATATCTCAAATTTGTTTTTATATATGTATGTTTCTTTAGCAAAATTGGGAAAAAAATGCTTAGGTAACACCTGACTATCATAACTATCACATGTTACTTAGCTTGTAGTGTTAAATACCCCGTGTTTAAATTCACTGGAGTGAAAACTTCTTCCTGAAATCGGCCCCTTTTCTTTTTTTGATTAAGTTTTATGCAAAATGGCTCTCCAGCAACCCATCAAATTGGTATATTATATGCTATTTCATTACTTAGCAACACAATTGCTTGTTTCATACGTAATTGGGGCGCTCATAATTGTCACAAAAGAGAGTTGGAACTTCCTACAAATTATTGAAACGGCGTTTCTGTTCCAGTCCATGAGATATTTCAAAACGCCACTTCACAAATGGTCGGTAGTTAAGAGCTTCCTACATCGAAGCTGGATAAAGGCTGTTATTTATCTTTCCTGAAATACAACTGGAAGCCAGAACGAGACTGAAATCGATATTTGAATATGCATTTCTTAGTCATTTTTACAACCCCCCTTGGGCTATCCAGTTCACACTTTAACATTATACTTATCTAAGTCAAGCAGCAAAACGCCACATGCTTCTCATTATAGTATGTCCAGTTAACCAAACGTCATTTTTAAAAAAAGTCTTAAATTCTATTAAAATCCTTCTTTTCAAACAATATTTAAGCTATATGTAAAGAACTCTCGTCAATATAAATGTCAAATATTTCAAATTGTGTGGTGTCAATCTGAAAATGTAAAGTATCTGCTATCTGCTCGTTATTCCCTTTTCTGTTTAAAATAAAGTCCGCGAAGACTTGTTCTATCCCTGAGGTTGCAGAACATACCCACTTGAGCAAGGCACGTGGAGATTATGATACTGACTTCTGGTAGGGTAATTATGAATCTCAGGTTATAGATTTAAACCGTTGCGAAAGTTTACAGGAAGCAGTACAGGAATGATGACTTAAAGGTACTTCTTCAATTGTTTGACGTAAAGAATCTTATGTAAAGGGTGGTGGAAGAACTTGTGAAGAATTATGACTTAAAGGCACTTATTCAATTGTTTGACGTAAAGAATCTTATATTCACTGAAGATGGGTTCCGTAGGCTGCTATTTTGGAGAGAAAGTAATGATTCGTAAGGCACGTTTTTATAAGATAATGAGAGGGGGGATGTGAGTAGCATACGTGTTGTCCCAGAGGGGATTCGCATATGTAAGGTATGGGTAAATAAGCGAATAGTATAAAATTAACAACGTTTTCCTATGTTGCGTAAGATTTGACTTGATATATCGTTTATACGAAGTGCCCATGTTAGATGACGATTAAATATGATACCAAGGAATTTAATTTCGCTTACAGAATCAATTTGTCGATCGATCAGGGATACAGTTGGGAGATTGGATGGAACAGATTTTCGAAATGGCTCAATGAGCATGAATTTAGTTTGAAATAAATTGAGAGACAACTTATTTGCATCGAGCCAATTGTGTACTAGGCTGAGGTGGGCATTCATCGTATGTCTGGCTTCTGCGGGGTCGCTGGTTTTTTTTCACCCCTATCTTCGAACTTTAACCCCGCTTTTTCGCATGTTCGCATGTTATATCTTTGCACTATCTTTCCGTATATGCATTCCGTATTGTACCACATCTTCATGAACGGAGAAAGCCTACAATGGACACCAGTGGCTAGCAAGCATTGCTCAAATACGTTCATAGAATAAACAAAGAACCATGTTTACCCATTCGAGACTTTGTTGTTATTTTACAGTGTTCATGTTAGGCGGACTGATAAACTAAGAGAAGAAGCTGCGTCATACCCAATAGAGGAGTATATGAAAGCTGTTGAGGAATACTACAATGTACGTGAACTGAAGGAAAAAGTGGATAAGAGACGAGTGTATCTGGCGACAGATGAATCCGAAGTGGTACAGAGAGCCCGGCAGATGTATGTTAAGTTTTTACCTTTGTCACATAAAGCTTGGCTAAACCAGCATAGCATTCGTCTTATATGTATGAAAGTGTAAAACATCGTATTATTCATAAAATGTTATTGGGTTTTCATATCTAATATAAAAAAAAGAAAACATTTACTCAACTGAAAAACATCTCAATATACAAAGGGCCAGAAAAACAATTCGGGATATGGAATAGGCCGTGGCTTAGGTAGGAAGCGTGTTCATGTACTAATCCTACTTCTATCTGCGGTTCATCGGTTCGAGGCTGTTTCTGCCATCAGATAAATAAGTGGGTCACACGATGTGGCTCCGGCAATCATTTCCTCCCAACCTCATATTTAAGCAAGGAACATTGTGAATTGGACAATCCGTCATGATAAGTGAAATCCACATAAGATAAACACACCCAATCAAACAAACAGGATAGGAAATGGAAATGCTAAGCTATACTAGACGATAATATACATAATACGGTTGTTCAAAGCTGGGTTAAGTTAAAGGTCCTTTAGATGACGTGACGTAACAATGTTTCTATTATGACATGACGTCCATTTCTTTGTGACGCGGCGTCATCTAACTGGCTGTTAGGCTAACGGAGCTTTTAACAACTTAAAAACAGCAGTATAGTTGCACGTGAGTCACTCAAAAGTCAGAAAATTTTATATAAATTCAAAGTAATGAACTTTGCCTATATTTTCTGTATAGCTCCCCGACAACAAGTATTTTAATAAATTATCAGGTTATCTAGCCAATCATTCCAAATGTTTTGAAAAGTTCATCATTTAAAGGCTATATGTTTTTCTATGCTAATATAGTCAATTATCGATTGTTTCAGTCCATGGAAGGATAACAATTTACCTTGACATCTGGTTTCGTAAATAAAATACCTAGTCACTAATAAAATACAGTTTAATGAAACAAAGTTACATATATTTCGTTTTCCAAATAGAAAAACAATTTTACACATGTCTGTGTTTACACCAGTAAGTTCACTTATCCATATTTGGAGATTGTTCCACAAACCTTTTACTACTTGGTAATCATAAAAGAGGTGACTCAAAGTTTCCCGTTCCAATTTGCGAAAGGTACATAACTCCTCACCTTTTATTTTTATTTTACATATTAACACACTTGTGGCTAAGATGCGGTGATTAATTCTGTATTGCAACCATTGTAATTTAGTATTGCGAGAGCAGTTAAAGGGATGTAGTATATATCTTCCCAAGCCTCGGGAGGTACTGATGTCCATTTCGATTGACTTGTAGGGATTTCATTTTTAATACTTATAACATTTTGCACATCTCTACAACCTTTTTTTTGTGTTGTAATAACACCTTCAGACTAATTGGTAAAAATAATTCATATTTGCATATATTGCTAATGGTTAAATTTATTGATTGGACATACGCTTTAACTGTTTGCAGACTCCCATATATTACAGGAAATCAGTTCGTACCTTGTACATAGTGACAAAGGAGTTGTAATAAATAACATTCCCGTTCTCATCAATAAAATCTCTAATAAAGAAAATACCACTTTTAGCCCATGCTTTGTAGAAAAAAATGTTTATTGTTTACTAGTATATTAGGATTATCACAAATATTAACATCGTACTTATCGTGGTTTGATATAACATATTTAGTGTTGAGAGTCATCCAAGCAGAGAAAACGTCTTTCCA
>JARFOD010024410.1:7046-41633 GCA_031763545.1 Mopalia muscosa
CCCCCCCCCCCCCCCCCCCCATTTTAGAACTTTGATCGATTCAATTGGTTTTTTTCTTTCTTTGATTGTTTGTTTATTTTATTGGGGTTTAACGTCGTACTCAATTTCACTTATATGACGAGGGATTGTACTCCTCACATGTATATCGTTTTGATAAAATAAACTCTTACCAACAGAGAATGGTATTTGTTTGTTTCCTTGTTTGTTGATTTGTTTTTTATGTTATTGTTGTTGTTATGTGGGTTTTTTTCATTTTTTTCTTCATTTTTTTCTTCATTTGTTTGTTTGTTTGTTTGGGTGTTTGTTTGTTCCGTCGTTTGTTTGCTAGGTTTTTTTGTGGGTTTTTTTTGTTAGTTTTTTTTATACCCCTTGGGTCGGCGTCGGCGTCAGCCTCGGCATCGGCGTCAGCCATATAAAGCCTTCTATATTTTAAATGTACTTAGGGAATTTTTCTGAAATTTTACATACAGTTTGCCTGACCGGAAAGGAGGGTATTGTTGAAATTATATGGAATTCTGTGAATATTAATTATGCTTATTAGGTGATATTGTTGGGCTTTTTTTACAAAATGGTGTACAACTTGCGTTAAGCACTATAAATCCCAACTGAATAGCCAGATTTTCCTCAAATGTTGGGTATATATATGTTCCACAACATGAGAGGAGAGGGATATTGTCTGTTCAGCTAATTATATGCATTCTAATTACTTTAACAAGCTTTTTAAGTAAATTTGCGTTTAACACCATAACTCCAAATTGAATAGCCCAATTGTCTTGAAATTTTGGGCAAATGTCACATGACGGGATATTACCATTATCAGTTCAGCTAATTACTAGCATATTAATTACTCTAACGAGCTTTGTGCATAAATATTATACATTTTGCATTTTTATCTTTAAGCCTAAAGGAAAGCATTCCCTTTCATTGGCAGAACAGGCGAGATCTTTGACAGCCCTGCTACCAAGTATTTTTGTTTGTTTGTTTGTTCGGGTGTCTGTTTGTTTGTTTGTTTGTTTGTTTGCTCGTTTGTTACTTTGTTTGTTTGTTAGTTTGTTTGTTTGTTTGATAGTTTGTTGTCAGTTTGAATAAATACGATGATCCGGTGTTTGCTGAAAAAGTTGTGCATCATTAAAAACAAATCCGAATAATAAAATGCATCGGACAATAATCGAATGACTGGATAGTATGATTTCTGTTGTAAATCTTGGGCTATGTATCATTTGAGAGTGATGAACAAAATGCTAATAGCTCATATGGGCTAATTCCAAAGCCACTGTTCGAGACAAAATGGCGTTAAGAATACTGAATCAAGGCGTTCTATCATAATCAATGTTTTTCATTTTTATTTATATCATAATCCCTTTGTCCGTTCAATAATCGACGGGGGCTGAACAGGCCCAGCAGACTGAAAGGGCTTATTCTGGTAGACGAGTGAATAGGGCTTGGGAGTCACCTCATGCGATCTGCGATATTACGCGTAGTTCACTCCACTTCCGGGTACCTCTCACATTCTTTTTAGCGAAAATGAAGGAAAGGTTTATTAGAGGCCAGTTTCAGTTCTAAAGCTGCGCCTGACGGCAACACAAAATATGACTCTGAAATATCGGTTTAAAAACACGAGTTTGAACAAAGTTCCCGGAAGTACAAGAGAATGAAACTTTCATGCAGTATACCTATCCCACCAAGGGTGATATGTATATCAACTTGCCCACCTTGACAATGGCATACTATGTAGGTCGGGTCCATCTAATTTATGTTCTCAAACAATTCACAGAAAACAAGACTATGTTTTATCAGCAAATAATTTGGTTAATGATATTCGAAAATTGCTTCCCACTGCGGAAATCATTCTTCAAGAAAGTTCTTTTTGCAAATTATAAATAAAAAATTTACTTTACACCCATTCACAAAATATATACTTATTTTTTGTGTAGTGGCCAAATACTTCACACTAATCCTGTCATCTCTTGGATGTTTTGTTTTTCTCCATTTTAGACACGGATATAATTTATATCCTGAAAAGTATATACTTAATTTTAATTTCGGATATTTGATACCTAATAATTGATTCGCACTATGTACAGAATTTCAGTTTTAATTTAACTTGTCATAGATTATTAATATTTGAACTCATTATAACTTCTACAAGGCCAACTTTCGTTGCTTCAAATGTAATTCAGTATTCACGCTTGTGACTTTTCCTGTGCGATAAGCGCATCCGGGTCTTTGGAACTCCGCAGTACATCCGGATATTTTACGAAGCGCCAACCAGTTATATATTCGTATATCTGGTCAGTATAAACGTGATTGATTGGTACTATGTAAATATTGTTTGTACCCGAGTTTTAATCGGGTTAAAGTTTTCAAGTTAAGAAAGGGATCCCTCTCGGAAAGTCAACATCGCAGCTTAATCTCTAAATGGTTTAACCATGGTGTTTGTGTAAGACTCGTAACGAACGGGTAGAATTACAAGTTCCACCCAATAGACGCCCAACTCTGTCTACCTATGCAAGTTGACAGACAAATAAAGCAAAAATTAACGCAGCGACTCACTGTTCGATTAACGATTATAATTTCTTAACACATTATTTGAAAAGCACTTTTAAACTGTAAAAAGAAAGTGATACAGAAAATAAGCAAATGTAGTTAGCATGTTATCAATATAGTATAGGACATACTAACTAAATGGAAATTCGACATACTTTTTTTTCACTATTTATATTGGATCGGACGGGTTCAGACTCAAAGAGTAAAATTATATATTAATGATTTGGGTGTAATATTATGCATTTCTGAATGCATTAAAAGAGTACGTGAGTTTAGAGAGTGTAAAGTGAGTTTGTAGTTTTATATGCATTTCTGTTTCCCTGTTGTCACGTCTTGTCAACGTTGTTTATCGCACCTACACATTCGGAACTTAAAGTTGCACGACTTTGACTTATCAGCTTATTAAAACCCCAAAGCTTTAACATTCGCAAATCTAATTTTACCCACATGTTCAATTCCATTGACCATGCCCAACAACGAGGTTAAAAACATGAGCAGATTCTCTCCACGTATCGTAACAAAAGTGGTTATCAAACCAAAAGTAAGACTTGCGTCCACAGGTGTGAAGATATATATTCATTTGCATTACATGTCCGGTACAAATTTAAATTGTCCTGTAAAGTTCCCAAGAATTTAACATAGTATTTATCGAAATACTATAACTATTTAACTTTTACTAATGTCATTTGAACAACTAAAATCCTTGGTTTACTCTGATCAGTTTAGCATAGTACAAGTGTAGTGGAACTCCAAGGAACGAAAGGCTCATTTTTACTGTCTACTTTTTCATTGTTTCGGCGATTTATTTTTCCATCATCGTGATTTTCGAGGATTTTTTACTTTCCTGATGATGACAAAATAAATCGACGAAATAAATCTTACGTTCTTTTGGGTTACACTACTCTTGTACTATGTTGAAAAGCAAAAGTCGACAAGTTTCGACAAGCGTTCGAAGAAGGCCAACACTGCAGTGATTTCTTAAATCCCGAGTTTTGAATGTTTCCGAGAATCCTCTGTCTGTGTAATTTAAAGAGGGAATATGGATCAATATTTTACCAGCTGACGGGTTGATCGGCTGTTGGTGCTGTTTTATTATTATTGTTGTTGTTGTCGATTTTAAATGTTGTTGGTTATCATTCCAGAAAACTATTTTCAATGTGTTTAGTTTGTCTTAACCGAAAATTGTTGTTGCCCTAGAATGTATCGCATTTATAAAATGTACTGTTTAACAACGCATTAAATGTTCCTAATCTTTCCTTTGTCCCTTTATAGATACTTGAATGCGTCCAAATTTGCTAAGTAGGAAAGAGCTGCTTATTTTATTTAAAACATAGCGTCACTTGCATAGAATCTCTAAACAGAAAAGAAGACTGTTGGAAAGAAAAGGCTCCCTTGCAGTAGTCCAGATATAAGGTTGAACATCAGACGCGACTGAAGCAATTAAAAGCACATCACTCTATGCTACACCAGCTGAATGTCTTGTCCGACAGAATGGAGTCTGGTAGTAAGCAAGCTATAATTCCACACCACATAGAAATAATATTAATTTTCCTTAAGTAATTTATTTACATGTTTTATTCCGGCATCGGTATAAACAAAGATGAGTCGCTGACTGTTGGTTGTTAGTTAGAAGCGTAGAGTTCTTTCTCTTGGGCTATAGTAATGACTGGTATATAAGGTCTGGCAACACTGTGGCGTCCTTACGTCTCGGGTATTGACCAAACGCCTCTGCGAGATGACAGGAAACTCGTCCGCGTTTGTTATGCAGACTGCCAAGAGGAGCTAGAAACAAAACTTCAGACACTTTGCTGGCAAACTCTGATGGGGATTTCGATGGATTCCTAACCATGTGAGAAAAACCACGGCCCGAAATGCGTGCGGTAAATGGCTAGTATGTGATTGTGTAGCTTTATACAGCGCGGCGTCTAGCGAACGTTAATCCAAACCCTGACACCCGTCTAAATGTTTGCAAAGAGTTGTAGCCTGTTTTAAGGGCTTCTTCTAGCAGACGTGAACAAGTCCTCACTTTGTTAAGTGGCCCATTAAATACATCATGTAATATTAGAATTTACGGGATAATTAGATCAAACAAGCTCGTATCAAGACGAGGCTAGGCTCTGCTTGAATAATTTCACCGAAATAAAATAAGCCTACACTGACGCGATGATAATTTAACAATTAAAATAGTAAATTTAAATAAAGACAACTTTAAAGATCAATAATGGTTTAATAAACCATCGTGTTATTTTTATAAAAGCACTGCATTGGTTGGAAGGTTACACTCTAAAATAGAAATCAAAACATATTTTCTTTTGTTAGGACACTTATGCGTTAATGAGCTCTTTTAAAATAAGTTAACGTTGTGTGTAGTACGTGGGAATACTTTTTATGTATGAATTGCATTGTAATTGCTGACAGAAACAGTTAAAATGATCTAAGCGATACTGCAAGATTATGCGCATTAGTTTTTGTCGTGGGAAAGGGGACCACAACAAAAACAAATATGTAACCATAGTACAAGCGAATTGATTAACAAGGCCCATCCATTTCCGACAGAAGACTGCCTCCGATTAGTTGTTTGTTTGTTTGTTTATTTGTTTGTTTAAAGGCCCACGATCACAATGGTCTTCTGTTACATGCATCGTTTCTTTTATTATATTTTGAACTATATTGAGCCCCGACTTAAAATCGCAAAATTCAGTTTTTGTTATGTATTGTTGAACACCAACTATACCCACAGAACCTTGTGCTAGCATGTTTGACAGTTAGAATTAGTACAAAAAAATACTTGTTCACACTGGGAATTAAGAATGTGAAGTTCTTGAATTAGACATTCCATATGAACAATCTCTGAAGTTACACCGAATTATGCAAGTTTTCTAAATGAACATATCATGGTATGGGTTTGAGCGGGACGATATCCCTTATAACATGAGTAGATTGAAGTATTTCTGAGAGCTCAAATTACTATATCCTACACGAGGGGATCACAGTCAGTCCGAGTTGTACGAAAAGAAGGAGGGACAAAACAGAGGAGCGGATGCCAGCGGGGAAGTAAACCGACCTCACACGGCTACACTCCGTTCCCATTGGTCCTGACAGAAACTTACAAATGGAACGAGCATTGAAAGATACGTCAACCCCTTTCATGACTATACGATCACCACAGAGCTAGCGTAAAAATTCTCCAACCCATTCCTCGTTGACGCTTAACGTCTGTTTAGATCGTAATTACAAAACAAGAGTGAGAGAACAAGTATCAAGTGGTTGTGGTCGTGGTGAAACATGTACGCAACCCATGCGTTCTCTACGCCGTTTTCCGTCAGAGATATCTTGAAGGTTGAGCCACATTCTGATATAGACTATCAAGCCAAAATGAACTTCGCAGGGAATTTTAATATGGACAATACTCGATTCCTTCCTTGGGACATGCAGCAGGCGTTTAATATGCAGATGCCACATAACCCTTCTTGTCTGTACGGGGGGGCGACCCCACCACATCAACAACAACTTCATCAGCAGGCCCTGCAAAACCAGGCCCCCATCTACACGAACCTGTCTTACAGCCCACCTATGTCAGCGCTGCAAGGTAGCACTGTCAAAGAGTTCGACTTTACGGTGACAGGCCAAGTGATGAGCAGCTCTCCCACCGACCAGGGGCTCCTCTCTCTCGATACCCCAGACCCACAGGACGACGACTCCGTTGAAAAAAGTAAGTGAATCCCCGGCCGACTGTTGAGCCTCTTTCCCCTTTACCCAAGTATCGTACTTGACTATAGATGTTCCCATAAGTGCTATACCCTTATCCTTTCATGCTTAAGCTAGATGAGACCAGCTTGATTAAACCCCATCGTGAGTCAAACTCCACTTCTCTTTCGTAAGTGCGTAGCAAGTATGTATAAGTGAAGTAGGTAAAGATCAATATAGATTGTGCTGCAACCTCTTACTGTTAATGCTTGGAGCCCTTAAGTTAGCTCTCGTCTGACTTCAAACTCTAAAAAGCGTCTTGTCAACTTTTCAAAACCCTTAATGCCCTCTTATATAAAACTGTCTTCTACCAAACGTGTGCTCAGTGCCGTTAAAGTCCTGCGACCAAGTAGACATATTGGGAAACTTTTGTTAATGTACAAAACGAAAGAGTCATGGATATGGAAGCGTATTTAGTAAACTAATTGATGTAATATAGATCCGGAAATAAGCCATTGTGGATTTGTTTAGGACACGTCACTGCCGGTAAGATGTCATAGTATATAAGTTTGTCTCACGTTACAAATAGATTGTCGCCATTTTTTTAACCAAGTTCCAAAATTTCAGATCTGGACTTACTTAAAAAAAATTTATTGCAATTGGTAAAGGTTATTGAAAGTAACACAAACTAGTTTTACCTATAGGGCTTTTTATCAATCCATCTCATTTTGTTCCGATTTTGTTGTTGTTGCGGGGTGGAGGTGAGGTGGGTGGAGTTAGGTGGGTTGGGGTAGAGGGTTTTGTCTGGTAGAACAACAGCAATTCACAAATTCACAAATTCACAAATTCACAAACAACAGCAATTCACAATTCATAAATCACATAAAAACCATTAAAACATAATATATGCTTTGCTTAAATATATGGAAAGCATCGATTTTTGTCATTTATACTCGTGCGTACAAACATATTGGTCCTACGAGAGTGTGAAATGAGTTCTTGCAGGGATGAAATCTTAAACTGAAAATTTTTTTTCACAAATAACACTAATTATTTTGTTTTTTATTATGAAGGGGGGGGGGGGGTAATTTTGTTTCTTTTAAAACAATATCCTGTTAGTTTTGATTTTGTGTTTCTTGCACATCACGAGAAGTGTATCAGAACGACCGTACCTACAATTATACATTATATTTAATTGTATTGTACATCATTGAATAATCGAAGACATTTCAGGTCAACTGTAATATATTTTGAAGAAACCGAAAGTACCCCGGCTTAATTAAAAATTGGCTCTATATACATGCAGTGGTGAACATGACACAAAAGTGGTGGCGTTGGAAACTGACCTTGAAAGTTCCTGTTTTCCTGTATGAAAATAGTTTAAACTTTTCATTTGGAAAATTAATTACAGACTTTACTTTGATATTCCCGTGGTTCGAATCCCAGTGGGGACAACCAAACTGTTATTTATCTAGGTTTGCAAATATGCATTGATATTTCGGAATCAGAATCAAAAGACCATTGTTTTTTTATGCAAAATGCTGGGGTTTTTTCTGGACGAAATGCTACCTGCAATATTTAACCCAGATGCACAAACAGAAGAATTTGTCATATGGCTAACCAATGTTTAGCGTACTTGAGAGAGGAATCCACACTCATAAATTCAGCCCAAATGTAGCGAGTCGCGTGGCTGAGAATTGTAACCAATCTGTCCAGTGAGAAACCAATGTGTTCCCCGGTTTATCACGAGCCGCTTATTAGTGTGGAATGTGCGCATCGGGGAATTGGTCAACGGTCCAACTAAATCCGCTACCACAAGTATGTTTTAATTTCGCGAGTTTTAATGTTCAAATGTGCCTGTTCAGCGCTGTTAATACGAGAGGCGTTTTCACTTTGCCTGCCTACATATAAGAAACGAGAAGGATGTCACGATGGTTTGTTTTGTCCAAACGGAAGGAAAAGAGCCGAGCATGTGGCTTGATAAATAGTTTATCTCTCTCGTACATCTGTGCAGTGTATTATAACCACACAATTCTATGGATACAGTACCTAGACCTCAACACAGTGTAACATAGTATTAAATTTACAGAAGTACATGAACATACCACAAATATGAATTCACTCTGTTATGATACATAAAACCCACAATTATAAAACTTGTCTAGGTGAAATTTAGGTTACATTTATCAATATATTTTTTTTAAATTTAAAATTTTTCTCGAATGCCAAGTCCGAATTTTTTGGATTTTAACCGACTTGAAAACCAAAGCTCCAAAAAAACACAAAATATAATACATTGATGTACAATTTCATTTTAACAAAATAATTCACACAAACAACACCTGCAGTATTAGATTGGCGATCATGTATGATTTCTGTTCAAACAATATTTCCATTGTAATTTCGTAATTTCGAACTTATTTTTATAATTTACTTAAATTTTTGATTTAAGTTTATTTCCTTGCAAGCTGTTCATGCAATGTCACAGAATGGCGGACAATTCCAACTCTTTTTGCCTACAAATGTCCATGGTTTCAATCTTGTTGTTTTTGTTTTTTGTGTGCGTTTTGTTTATTTCTTTTCTCTGCTCTTTATCATCTTTTGTTTTTATCGGGGTGGGTGATGGGGACAGTAATAGTTCACGTTTCTTTTTTGATTTTGTTTTGGGATATTGGATTGATAATTTCATTTCATTCATTTAAATGTTAACACATACTGAAAACATATTTAGTGGAACAAACCGTTTATTTATATGTTTAATATAGAGACAGATCCTTTGCAGTCTATATATACATACTAGTTCACCCTTACAATGGTACATGCCGATCGTGGGAGTGATAGAGGTACCACCGGTTTAGGATATTAAGTCGATTGTTAGACTGTTGTCTTTTTTTAAGTAAGTCCAGATCTGACAGCTACGGGCATGTTGTGGGTCTAGACGGGAGACGGTAGATAAAGCCATCAGGCAGCCCGTCTCTCTCCTCTCTTGTCTCCCTGCTCGATTACAGTCAGAATAAACAGAGGCTCAGGGTTAACGTTTACTAAGTTAGTCCTGGACGACAACCACCTGAAAGTTGATCAAGTTAACCCGTAGAGAATATAGATTTCAACTCGTGATAAGTTTGATAGATGTTCATATAAAACGGGGCGCCTCCTTACGGCGGGTCGATCTCCGGCGATATGTTTGAAAACTGATTTTGCCGACACGAGCCTTTTCCCTTTTCACTCTCGCTTTTATTGAGACTGGAGCGACTCATTGTCTGACGTCTTCTGTTTGTGTCGTCCCGTCTTTGAATATGCCCCCAAAATGGCAGCCTAACAAAGAGCTAATTGTGCCACACGCGATTTACCCGAAGTTTTATGTGTGATGTATAAGCTAAATGGTCGATTCAGTAAACACTACGTTATTTGACTCCGGTCATAATGCATTGTTTGATTTCTCGTGGATTTTGCGTGCTGTTTAAATATGTATTTCAACAAACAATGTTAACAAAACACTAAGCTTTTCTTTAATCTTCAAATTACAAAACCAAAATGTTATCAAACTTGGAGACGAATGTCAAGAATCTAACCGCTTTGATGTCCACTGTGAATTTCAGTTTCTTCCTTTAAAATTTTTAACGTTTATAGCCCTATATAATACTTAATCGCTTTCGCAAATAACACGCATATTGACCTGATGTTATATAAAATGATGTACATCTTAGCGGAACTATTGAAAACGAACATCATCGAAAAATACCGAAGGACCCAACATATTTTAATTTGTTTGCACCTATCTTAAAGTAAAACATTTTTAAAACAAAGGTTGATGTATAGCAGATCGTCAGTATTTTTCCACATCTACCTTTTTCTAAAGCTTTAAATTAATAGATAAAAAGATGTCTTGCCAAAATGTTTGAAAAAACATATAGTTGCTCAAAAATGATGGAATGCGCGCTAATTTTGTATCCGAGATAAAGACGTTTTGTCAAGACGTAAAAGTAACTATATCCCAAAAAAAATAAAAAATTATCTGTCAATGTTCAGTCCAAATATCCAACAAGGGTGCGTCCACCTCGAGTTCGAATGATTTTTTTTCTTACTTCTTCTTTGTTTGCTGTTGATTTATTTCTGGTTTACTTATTTATTTTTAATTTTTTTTTTTTTTTTTTTTTTTGCTTTCATTTGTTTTTTGTTATTTTCTTATGTTACTGTTTTATTTCATCGAAGTTCAATACTTCGATAAACTGTAGCAGTCAGAGTTTATTGAAATAAACCTAAGCTTCCATTTAAAATATAAATATTAATTGACCATGGCCTGTGCAATAGCGCAGAGCAATTTGGTTAACGTTTCTTTGCTTTCGTTTCGAAAACTGCAGAAGGGATCGTTTTGAAAAAAAAAAGTTTTCAGGAATTTTATTCTTCCTAAAGGTAGGTCCAACAAAGTTTATCTCAAGCCCAAAAATGTGAAAAAAGGCAACTGAAATAATAAGTGAAATAATATAAGCTCAGTCATTATATTTTTAATAAAAAATAACAAGCATTAATTTGAAGTGTTTCTGCATTTTTGTCAGACAAGACTATTATATTGAATATCTTGACTACATTTATTTAAAAATATTCAATATGCTTTAAAATTATGCAATATAATTTCATTCTTTTACGAAGCATGCACTCAGTTGTTTATATATTATTTATCTATTGCATAAAACAAGACAGTTGGAATATTTGCCGCATTGCACAGGGTTTCCTCCCAATTACAACCAAGAGAACAACTTTAATCTCTATTCACACATTATAATATACATTTTTTTTTTTTCGTCTCCAAAAATAAACAATTCGGCATTAAGGTACACATTCTAAACTCGATTAATATTTTCTAACGTGCGGAGATTTTAACAAACAAAAAAAAGTTTTCTTACAATAATTCTAAATGAATTATCGTATATATAGCCCAGGTATGCTTCTTCCCTTCGTGTATTGCTATACTTCTTTAACAGAATGGTTTAAAACTTTACTTCATCAAAATTAGAATATTGCAATAACTACTAATTGGTTATCGGAGAAGTACAGTTGGCACCTGTCAACACAGTTGTTACCCTTGAAGCGATATAATTATTAGTAGTAATAATATACACTATCACGCAGTTACATATAATCGTTGTGAGTTATTGGTACAATATTCGCCTCAGTTTGGACACCTAAACGAACTCAAACAGTCACTGTTTTATCTGTCGATAATATCGATCCGTTTAGAATTAAATACAAAAACAAAAATCCTAAACACGGTGGGTTCGATTCCTCGCCCTGTCTTAAGGCCTCCCTGGCCGGGATTTCCCTAGGTGTCGACAGCTAACCTTTTTCTGAAATATATAATTTTGAGTTTAAGTTAACTTTGAAAATAACTTAAAGAAAGAAAAAAATTAATAAGGTCCAGGTCTCTAGGAGTGTCAAGAATAGATGAATAAAATGTATTTAATCCGTGACCGTAAGATGTACTTCAGGGCATGTGTATTCAATAATCGTAGTGTCGTAACGCCTTTTAAAAATGTTAAAAATTACAAATTGTTTTGTGCGGGTGGAGTCAATAGATAGACAATAACGATTAATTGTTTCCTCCATATTTTGGGAATAATTTTCAAATATAACCTGTTTAGAAATGTGGATATAATTGTGTCCATTTATTAAGTGAGACATACATTAGGTACACTTTTTATTGTATTTTGTTTTAACCAAGATATATTAAAACGGAAAAGTTTTAACTACAAATGCTTATCTATTTTTGTAATTGTTGTCGAGAATAAAAGTGACACAAGCAATTATTGAGTACCAGGTTTTGCTGACGATGATGATATAATTTAACGACTATTGACACATCATTTCTATCTGTGCCAGTCTCCCGTCTATTTTTCTTAGCAAACATGAGAACATTAGCTGACATAATTTAGAAACACTTGTCAAAAGTTATTAAGCATGATATTGTCACCCTGATAAAATAAATGCAGTTTTTGACCAATTTCATATTTTTACCTAAATCAGCTCTACTTCATGAAAGATAACTTTTTTAAATGTGCTTAACTGCAAACACTGACTTTTAATTTGTTGGGAATCAATCAGATAATCGCTTAGGTCAAGTTGGTGACATAGGCAGATTTTCATTTTTTTTTTTTTACTGTATCTTAAAAGTGATAAATATGACCGCTGCACTTGTTTTATTAGGGTGATGAATAATATTTCTAAAAAGCAATCACACCGGCACAGGGACATAAACTAATTTAAATTGATGTCTTGTCTTATGTTCTAGATAAACTACCAGTAACCAGAGACAAGTTTCTTAATAAACCTTATTCTCGAGTTCTACATATATATTTCTAAAAGCAATCACACTGACACAGGGATGTATATTAATTAAAATCGATGACTCTTATGCTCTAGATAAACTCCCAGAGACAAGTTTCTTAGGAAACCTTAATCTCGAGTTGTGTTATGGGTAACCTACAGACATCTCGAGAGAAGGTAATGACCATTTATATCATTATGGTGTCTAAAATATTGTTAAAAATGTAGCTAAAAAGATATTAGGCATGGGATATGAATAAAATCAGCGTACAAATTAGTATTTCAGAGATACAGAGATTAGCCAATGAATTTGTCTGTTAAAGAGAATGAGCTACAACCGGTCTGATACAGAGGGAAGTTCTAAATATCTATCTATCAATTCACTATGCATATAGTTATGATTTTAATGGTTATTTTACATTAATATAGTTTCTTATTTTGGCATTTGGATATGACATTTTTCAGCTGATTAGAGTGAGGTTAAGCCTTGAGAATATCTTAGAGTCGTATTCTGACATGTATGATGCTGATTGAATAAATTGTTTTGCTGTCTATAAATGAGCTTTAAAATGTAGAGGAATTAATTACGTCTGTGCTTTTGGGAGTGATTTTTACCGTCTTAACCATGACACGTTTGGCAGGCATGTGGATATAGTCAACTGCTAATCAAACCGTTACACCTCTACCCTCATATTTACTCTTCCTTTTACTTTGTATAATAGACGTCGGAGTGACTTAAGTGAATAAACGTGTCTCAGTTATTCAGACAACCACTCCGACTATAGTGACACGGATAAATTCGTCTACCACCATATACTCTGAGAAAATCTGCGACTTTACATTTCATATCGGCGGTATATCCAAAACTGACAGACATCATAATTTCGGAAACACGTAGGGTGCAAAAAATAATTAAGAATACAAGTTGGTTCACAAGGTTTCCAATAGAGAGTTAAAGCAGAATCGGGCGGCTTACGGAACATGAATAGCTACTGTAAAAAAAAACTAAAAGGTACAGATCTCTGTGTGTCACAATGTACATGGTTAGTTTGTGTCATATTTGAGAAATTAGACCATATGATAGCATGCGGTAAATTAATATCACATGGGTATAAAGGGGTTTTCTTCGCTAACCCTAAACAGATCTAAATTGAGTGGAATAAAATACACACCCGAAGATTAACACGTGTTATGGAAAACTTACAGTGCCTGGAAAGCTTGGGAATTGGTCAAACCTTCTACTTTGGAACTGTTTTGCAAATCGACATACAGAAAGCCTTAGCTCGAATAAAAGACAAACTAAAATTATGGATGCAACGGACAATGCACGATTGAAAAGTTAGAATTGTATACTTTGTGGGGTTTTTCTGAACGCGTTTGGCCTAGTGTAGCCTTCCCTGGTATATCCCTTGCATTTAGGCCTATATGACTGTATTCTTGTACTCATCCTATAAGGTCTTTCTACAAAAGATAACTTGAAATATCGCTTTATATTAGAAGAAGGAATTAATTGTTATTATGTTTAATTAAATAGTGTAAACTGTCCGGGGCGGACAACTAACGTCAATTTTGTTACAATTACAATTTTTTGTAAACATAAATCGTACTAATGTGGACTTGAAGAAATTTTTAATTCAATTTATGTGACTAGTAATGGGGCTGTATATATTGGAAATTGATCTGATTGAAAAAGAGCCCCAGTAAACTGTTTGAAGATATACATTTACCGAAGTTGTCACATGAAATGGCATTAGTACATGTTTTCTCTTCAATGCATTCAGAACTCAACATTTTATTGTCATATTACTTTGCTAATTATTCTTTCTTTTATTTGACAGTGAAATCATCCTGTCTTCAGTCTCCCGTCGTGGACGCATCCCCCTGCTTACAGTCCGTGGACGATTGTACGTCGGGACAGCAGATTAACTCGCCACCAAAACTCCCCTCGGCACAGGCCATCAGTGGAAACAACAACAACAATAGCAGTACTAATCCTTGCTCCGGCAACAACAATAAAGCTGCTTCTAACAACAACAACAACAATTCCTCCGATTCCTCAACGAATCGCCCCAGCACCGGTTCTGGTGACTGTCAACTTATGAAGCATCGGCAGCGTCGAAAGCCACGGGTTCTTTTCTCTCAGGCACAAGTCTACGAGTTGGAGCGTCGATTTAAACAGCAGCGCTACCTCTCTGCCCCAGAAAGGGAACAGCTAGCACAAATGTTAAAACTCACGTCAACACAAGTGAAAATCTGGTTCCAAAATCGCCGATATAAATGTAAACGACAGAGACAGGACAAATCTTTGGAACTGTCCACAATGCAGCCTCCTAGGCGGGTAGCGGTGCCTGTGTTGGTACGGGATGGTAAACCGTGCATGGGGCAGAGTGTCGCCCCGCAGTACTCCGCACCGTATAACGTCAATCCATTTGCCTACTCAACGCCATCTTATAACAATATGAACAATATGAATATGGCATCGATGCAACAAACAACAGGTTATAATGTACAACAACAAATACATCAGGGAATACGGGCGTGGTGAAATACGGATTATTAGTGGATAGTTCTTTGTGCGAGCAAAAACTCCGAGTGATTATCTCTAAATCGGGGTGGTCTACGCGTTATCTGTTCAGCTTAATTTGAAGGCATCGTTCGGATTCCCAGAGGGTATTAGTCGAATTGATAAGACCGCAAAATGATGCCGGTAAACGGTTTTCATGTGGGATTCCTGTTTCGTAAAGACAGCAATGGGCGGCATAAGCGATTTTGCTGAAACTCTGGTATGTTCACCCCTTGGCTCGAGCACGTTCTCCACAGCCTATATTCTGCCTGTAAACGACTTCAATACAGACAGGCATTTACTGGAATTCCCGACCTTGCTACCCTCTGTTTTATCTTTGGGGTTGAGAAAAGGTGTGCGTGGAATGACTGTAAAGTGGACTGGCTTTTCACAAAACCAGTCATCTCTATTGACTGCGTGCACTGAATACTGAATATAAACACTGAGAAAGACAATGTGACGTTTTCAAGTTTATTAAATTTAAAAGCCGATTATTTAAATGTTATTAATCAAAAATATTTTTGACATTGCTGATATTTTTCATTACTTAATAAATTTATTGTGAATGAATTCTCATGAGTTGTTTGAAATACTACAAATACAACGTTAGCTTATGGTATAATGAAGATTGTCAGTCACAATTGGACTGACGACCTAACTATCACATCGTGAATGTTATGATAATGTCGCTCGCGAATTTAATTATGTCAAGTTTTCATATCTACTAATCAAGAACATTTCAATATTTCTCCGTACGTTTTATTAGATAATATAAGTATTAATTGCCTAAACATCCCACTCAAAACAACGTGTCAAATCAGTTACGGGTGGTTACGGGCAGCCTCCTGTTGCCCAGGTGCTCTCAGGGCTACAGTAAAGAGCACCCCAAAAACCAGTACTTTTAGGTGAATCTGTTTTGTGTTCTCTCATTGTTCTGTACATGGTTTTCAATGCGCGTGCTATTGACATCTCGCGACCTTAGAATTACAGGGTCCTCTGAAAACTTCCTTCCTAGATAAACCTAAGCCTCATTGACGGAAAGTTGCAGATAGAACCCTGTTAATTTGAAGAAAATGTCCACCAGTGAATTGGAACTGTGTAATGCTGTTGTGGAAAAATAAGACATACACATTTTACATAATACTTCCCTGCTAGTAGATAGACCTTTATAATCCCAATATTATCCACTATACAACTCATTTTTGACCAAAATGTTAGTTAGAACCCTGCAATGCTAAGGTCGCGATCTATGGGATGGTTTCCATCACCCGTAGGCTGCCACACCATCATGCGAGCGACATAATTGTTAAAAGTGCAGCGTAAAAAGGAAATTAAAAACATGAAAGCCCATGTAAGTATCCAAACTAACTTCTAACTTGTTTTAGTGGCATTTAAAAGCTGTAACAGTTACATAGCATGGTTCAATATAATTCAACTTCTATATTTATTATATGGAGCAAGGTTTCATTGCAAAGACTATCAGAGATCATTTTAAGCTTGAGAAGGGTGCTAGTATCTGTACCGAAACATAATAAATCTAGAAGTTAAAATTGTGTTGTGTTAACATATTCTTATCAACTGATATGTCTGTTACATTCAACTAAAACACATCAAACTGCAAACAGCATGTCCCTTTTCAGAGTACAAAACTTTTTGGCAAATCGGTTATATGGCGAAACAACAAAACAACTATCAAAAACGAACCATTCTGGAATTATGGAATAGAATTATTTTCCCTAGTCGGTTATAGTACAGTATAGTAAATTTCGTTAACTTTCGTTAACACCGCTTAATATTATTTTCGTTTCTATATTTCTTGTTCGGTATAATAAAAATAATTTAAGGTGGTTGCACTGCTATATATACATTATCAGAAGTCCTGAACTTCTGACATTATGCATATATATCTCACAGTCAGATAAGAGACATTGCAGAAAAGAGGCAAATTGCTGTTTTCTTAACTTTGACAAATTCAAAAACAATTTCGAAAATTTCATTACTTTTTCAAATTTGTAATGGGCTGGTTGATCGTCTATTTTTTAATTTGTTTTTTTTTGTTGTTGTTGTTTTTTTGCCATCATATTGTTGTTTTATGTATAATTGCAGAAAAACAGCTACTGGAAACAGTTTAATTTTGAGAGCGTTTCAAGGCTCTATTCAAAGCTGTAAGTTCTACTCTGACTTGTCATGTTTTGATACAGGCGAGCTTTACGAATGTCCAAAGTTAGTAAACAGTTAGCCCAATTCACTTTACGATGCTTTTCTTTCTCTGTGTTCCGATGAGCTCACCCGGGGTGAGGCCACTCGCAGGCAGAGTTGTGTTAATCCCTCTCCCAGCACGCCCGTACAAACATCACCGATACAGCGGAGATAACGTCTATGTTAGCTCGTCTTCATCTTCACCCCAATCGCCATACGTAGACCCGTGACTGTGTTTATATTGAAGCCTAGAATATCACCATACTTTCCATTATCCCATTAAACACTTAACGGTCGGATAGATAAGCAATTGTTGTTGTTGTTGTTGTGATGTATATAGCATTTGCCTGAGTTGGTTAACTATATACACACAGGACGTGTTAATTGGAGCTTAAACTCTTTATGTAAACAATAACACTCGCTAATTTCTCACGCTAGCATCTTTAACCAGTTCCCTTAAACCGATATGGAATTTGGAAATTTCGCAATAACATAGAGATAAGTTTCTTGCTAAGTGTGGCAATGTACAAGCTGGATTAGTGTAAGTTCGAACAACTAAAAGACTCATTTTGATCTCAATATTTTGGGGCTATATTTTGTCTTCTTGAAATGTATTGTACATATATTTACAGGGGTCAGAGGTGAAACAAAAGTTTAAAACAAATCAAGAGTTTCAAACTGACATAGTAACTTTCATTATAAAATTCCTTTATGAAAAGATAAAAAAAAATATTAACAAAACAAAATTAACAAAAAATTGTAATTTCACTGATGAGTTTAACAAAATATATGTACACACATGGTTATGTAACTAAGTTGTCGTTTTCCTGAATGACTCTAGTTTCTTATTGAGCAAAACAGCTACTCTACATTTTTCATTGCAATAAAATCATGTACTGTTTAGAGACTAAACAGTGTCGATGATGTAAGGACACAGTCTTACAAAAATATAACTCTAATGGAACCTTAAAGTCTTGGCCCTGGTGGACTCCTTTACGGTCCTGTATATATGGAACCCTCAAAATCCAAGTATTTCTCTATTTCTTCTTATATGAAAGAACCGTTTTGGTCGTAATGGTTCAATATAGAACCAACCCCTTCTCGAAAAAAACACGCCAAAGGACCTCTATTTCTAGGAGTGCAGTGAAAGGCTTCATACTCGATGATAGGTGCTAAATCTCGATTGGACGCCAGTTATATTATCAAGAAATTACGATAAAATGTATATAGGAAAGATACACATGTATATTTTTGTCAAGGGATCAAAATTCGGATAAGTTCTCGATCAATTTTCGGAATTCACATATATGCTTCTTCAGTAAATCATAAGTTTTCTAAAATATTATTAAACACACATGTATTCTACGAATTCCGCTTTCGACAGACGTTTCTGTGTGAATTCTAATAACGTCTGCCGGTTCACTCCGGGTTTTCAAGGTTTATGTAAATATTGGGAGTTAGTGATTTGACATGTACTTGTATATCTCGCTCCTCGTGGTAATTTGAGTAATCATGTCTGATAGTATGTAAATACAATTACATAAAAGAATATTATGATATCATATTTATAAATATGGAAGTTTTTCAATTACATAAACATACATTCGTTCAGTTTTAAAAGAAGTTAGCTTCAGATGTTAACAAAGTTTCTGTCAGTGGCATTAAGAAGCAGGGATAGTAACATAACCAGGGATTTTTATATATTTTTTTTATTGATATACAACTTCTGGGCTTATTGACGACCAACGTTGCGGAGCAGTTTCTAGCACTGTTAACAAGCTAATGAAAATGGTTCTAGAATCTGCTCCGAAACGTTGCTCGTCAACAACCCAGAATTTATATATTCATAAAACAAAAAAAATCTTGTTATGTTTAAAAAAGTTTTGTAAGCCCAAAGTTTTGCTTGGAATATACATGTATATATACCGAACAAAAATTCCATAAACTCTTAAGGAAAAAGTTAAGGAATATTATTTTAATGAAGCATCAATGGAATATTCCATTAATTTATAGGAATAGATGATGGAATTAATCTCGAAGGCAAGGATAATTCCAAACATGTTTATGAATCACCCTAAGCAGGTTTAAAAATGTCCACACAAATTATGGGAAATTCCACATTAAACGCCTAATGGAATTGTCTTTTTTCCAGTGCAGGGCAACTCATGTATAACAAAAAGTGAGCAAATAATCTTTCTTAATATTTTTTTTAAAAATTTAGATAAGTAAAAATGTGTATGCTTCCATTTCCGCATTGTTGTTGTCTCCATTGTAAAATATTATTACAACTGTGTTTTCAACATTATACTTAATATTTCAAAAAGTTTAATTATGATCATTAGATATACACTTCCAAATGCCATGAACACATTCTTAACACCAATTTGCAAATATTTATCACGGAATTCATTTAGTAGGCCCCTCTTTAATCGTAGGCCCGGACCAAGTGGCCCGTATGAATACCTTTCTGTACGTCCCGGGAGTCTTTTGCACAAAATGTCGTACGACAACAAAATCTTTCACGACAATTTTTCATCAATAGTTTTGTATGAAGAATTTTTATTGTACGACAGTTTGTGAAAGTTGCCCCTGGGCATAATTTAAAATCGTGCTTGAGCGGACATTGAAATGGTACTGATGTTTTTTTAAAGTGGATTATCATAACTAGAGGAACAGTGTTTCTTGGAAGAACCGTTCGGTTATATATCACCTTTAAAATAGCATGAAAAAGGCCTTGGGAAATTTCTTATAGCCTGTACAACCGTTTATTTTAAACTTTAAAAAATCGTTTCAAGTTTACCTAGTTTATACGTTGACTTAAACGAAACAGAAAGCGTTTTTGATAAAAACCAGAAATGACTCTCGTGCTGGTAAACCACGTGCCACTGAGAGTTTTAATTAAGGGTTAATTAATTAAAATTCACAAGCTAGCGTCAGCAAAGCATCAAGTCAGCTGGGACATGTTTGGTTTTCCTTAAGCCAGTAGTGCTGGTTTTATTGACTGACAAGTGCAAACAAACGTAATGGTATCTATCGGCAATCATGCGTGGACGATCGGGAGGGAGCTTCCTGTTGCCCTGGTGCTTTCGGAGCTATAAGGGAGAAATTAAGCCGATTGTTCGTAATGTCTTCCTATAACGTCCTGTGATTGTCCTGCATTTGTTTTACCTTGTCTTTGTTTTGTGACAGTGACGTCCCGGGGCGATTTCCTCAGCCCATTGGGTTGACACGCCTTTATGTGAGTAAAATGACCTTTAGCACGGCGTTAAACTCCTATCACACAATAGAAACGTCAAATCTAGCATTAAACTATAAAAGTCTTATTCCTGAATTCGCCAATGTATAGGCCTTTATGCACAACTGCCCGCGGGCGTGGTTTAGTGGTAGCGAGTACGCTTACTAATTCTGCTTCGATTTACCGTTCACAGAATCGAGTCCGTCTGTCGACCCTCAGGTATATGAGTGAGTCAAATGTTGTGGCTCCGGCATTCGCGGGTGGTTTTTAATAGGTTTCCTCCATATAATGTTTCTACATGGCAGAAATAGTGTATTTTGAGTTTGTAGTTTAGGGTCGCAAACAAACACGCAATCATACTACACGCCGGTGCCAGGTGACTCACTCGTAACGACACCGTGCTGGAAAGGATCTGACTTAGACCAGTGTTAAGAAACCTTTTATTCCTCCAGTGTTTCACGTAAAACACAAGTATGGTACAGTTTTAAAAAATGAATATTCTTATAGTTTTATATCAATATATTCGTGATTCCAGAGGTAATGAAGATATGACATCGTTAACATCAATTTACCATTCAGCATTAAGTGTACCATCAAATATTGGGTCAAAAAAGGAGTCTTTTTGTCGGATAGTGTTGCTGAAAAATTTGAGCAAAGGCTAATTTTATGATTTATGAGGTTGAATTTGTGTCTTTTCGATATTTGTTTAAATTAATCTAACTGGCACACAAGCATGACTCGTCTCATGTTGTGGATAAACTCACAGAGACAAGTTTCTAAATAAAATTTAATCTCGATTCTCGACTCCAGAATAACAGTATATGATACACAGGATATCCGATATGGGATAAGAATAAGTCAACATGAATACTGCTATTTCAAAGAAAGAGAAATTAAGCAACGTGTCTTTCCGTTGTATACGCATTGATAACGACAATTAAAGACAGGCATAAAACCAGTTACATCTCTCCGTCCTCAAATTATAAAGGAACGCCTTTTTGTTCTCAACTTGCGAATTAACAGTATTAATTTAATGTTACGTGTAGTGTGTGGATAAACAAGGTAAGAAAATCAAGATAAACGAGTGGCTACTATTTTCACACAATACTACTATAAAGTGTTCATGCGTAAAAAAAAGATATGCAGATTTAGTCGATTCGTATTTACGCATGCAGTTTAAAATTATATTCATTGCAGCTTTGTCTTAAATTAGTTTGACACACACCACCTGATATTCGTCGCCGTGTTAACATATTTGAAGCGATAAAATCTTTTATAAACGAGATGTTTTCAATGAAGCGGCACGAGATTTTATCGCGGATATATTTCGCGGTCGCGGACATAAAGCAGACATTTTCTATCCGTGGGTTCCGCGGGGAAAGTGTTCTTTTTAACACACCAGCTGTGGCCAGAAGCAGGAACTTTATGGGATTCATTTTATTAGACATCGTGTATTCTATTTGGCCATATCATCTTGAGATTGACTGTTATCGTAATAATTCCGTACTAGCAATGTATTTAGTAATTCTGAAATAATTACGTTGATTTGTTATCTTTTGATGACCAGGGACGGGTAGTGTAGTCTCCCGAGCGCATCTGTCTTCCATTAGAAAAACATAGGCTTTGATATTCAGCAGACCGGGACAGCTCTGCACGTAAGCGACCAGATTAAACTGAAACCATTTAAGTATTTTCAGGGCAAATCATCGCTCATCATGCCCTTCCTTATTTATAAGGCTAATGAGAATGTAGTATATTAAATTTAACTGAGTATCTTCTACTCAATATTCGCTGTCTAAACTCCACTGTGTTTAATGAAGCTCTAACTATGTCTACATGTAGTAACTTTGCTTCTCTTCAAAGTCAATGGTGTTTTAATCGCTGCTCGCCTTCACACATTATAACAACTCCACGTGGTTTATACGTTTCATATAATACATAACTGGTTATATTTCCGGCAGTTTATTTGGTCCCTACCTACCACAGTTTACTCTACCCCAGTGGTATCTCCACGGGAACTGGAAACTGAATATCTTTGATCTGTACGGATAAGCTTACTAAATATTTTTCCGTGACGAGTAATAATTTAAAGTTGATGAAAACGTTGTAGTCCAATTTAACCGTTAGTTATTTAATTGTGGGAATCGGCTAAATATCTATATCCTCAAACGTATTTATTCCAGAGGGAAAATTTTGTTATTGATTTATATTTGTTTATTTGTTTGTTTGTTTATTTTTTTGTTTATTTGTTCTTTTGTTTGTTTGTTTGTTTGTTTGTTTGTTTGTTTGTTTGTTTGTACGTTTGTTTGTGTGTGTGTTTGTTTGTTTGTTTGTTTGTTTATTTGTTTGTTTGTTTGTTTGTTTGTTTGTTTGTTTGTTTGTTTGTTTGTTTGTTTGTTTGTTTGTTATCAGTTCTTCTTAAGATCCAATTGAGCTTTAAAAAAATTCTGATCCGGGACAATAAATTTATTAATAATCTACACATTAGGCACAGAAACAATTAGTGTCAATAAACGCCAGCCCTTTCCGTTCTTTCTATTATATGTTCAAATCTCGCGTGACTTGCTTCCTTTTCTCACGTGCCACGCGCTAATGAGCCAAAGAAAAAAGGAAACGAAAACTGATCAGTACAGATCATATAGGAAACTGTTTTCGACCTTTGACCTGCACGTTCTAAACTCTATCCGCCTTGTATACATACACTTGTCTAATATTAACTTAGCTGTGTCTACCTAATGTACTACATATCACATTCTAGTATACCACCACCACAGATTAATTCGAGTAGCCTTTTGATAAATTAAAGGAATTCTATACATCAATTTAGAATAAGACATCAAATCAAGAGGTGTCTATCTGTCTTTATTACAAGAAACCTACACGCTAATCAGATGAGGCATGTGTTTTATTGAGGGAATTATTCATTTATTGAGTGAATTATTGATTTATTGATTGATATATTTGTCGGCTAGTGGATGGATGGATGGATGGATGGATGGATGGATGGATGGATGGATGGATGGATGGATGGATGGATGGATGGATGGATGGAGAGACGGACGGACGGACGGACGGACGGACGGACGGACGGATATGACATGTCTTTCTCTTCAATTAAAATACATTATTTTACATTATAAACAATAAGACTCTAGTGTGTACTGTTAAGTTCATTTCCAAACATACATTTACACACAGGCTCAATAAAATATATTTACATATTATTTTCATATTAGCTAAAAAGTAGCTAATATGGTGTTAACCACTAATCAACCAATTAACAGCAATTATTTTTAAAAAATATCTTCGTGTCATGAAAAGAAAACATTTAAAAAATTGTGTTACACGTATACTCAATGATAATATGTTATATACACAAAATCTACATTGCCTATTGCATATATAATTCTGCATCCAAGATCCATATAGAGCCCGTTGCTTAACGCATACGAATATGCACTTCTGAGAAACAGTCTCTTAAGTATGGCAAAAGATTTTTTGGAAAGTTTCACAGGCTGTTTTGTCGAAAGCATATATAATAGTTTACTTGGGTGTGGGGCTGCACTACCTTATGTAAAGACCAGCATGAACGGACAGAAATTCAAACACACAAGCAAATGTGGATAAAGAATCAGCGTAAATCCCGTGGCATAACGCTGTCACATGTCTTCAATCCCGGGGGTAGTTAATCACCTCATAACAGCAGGGGGGCCGCCCTGAAGTCGTCTTTTCAGCCATTATAGAATAAATGCCGTAGGGCCTATACCAACTGCTAGTCGGAAACGTTTGACGAAAGATGGCGACGAGAAATGTTCGTGTGATGAGTACGCACTGGCGTTTAGATTCTATTTTATAAATGCTATGAGAGATTTAAGTCTATTTAAGTTGGGTGTGTGCCTATTTTCGGGTGTATAGGGTAGTGGAACAAAGGGGGGCTTTTTTAACCTTTAACCTCTATGCTGTGTTATACGGCGGCTCATAGGGGACATGAATTTCTTTTTTTCTATTTTGTATTTCTTTTTTTTTTTTTTAATATCTACCCGCCCCAATATTGATTTACACCCGTAGTCTTATGCCCACTATAATCCTTATCATAAAATTGCGAATGTGTCAAGGGAAATCGCTCTCTACGCCGCTAAGAAGAAACAAAGACAAGACTGGACAATCACGGGACATAATACAACCACATCACACACAGATCGGTTTCGTGTTGCCGCTTAGCTCAGAAAGCACCAGGGCAACAGGAATATGCAGAAACCTAGTTGTGATTGTGTCAATTGTTGTTTGGATACATCACAACTGTCACAAAATTGAAATATTCTTGAGCATAGTATAATCAATCAATCGATAAGTTAATCAATTAATCAAACCGTTAACTACGTTATTTGAGTAGCTCGACCCCAATTTTCAGATTCTAGAAAATAAGTATACAATCACTGTATTGGATTCTGGATCATTGGGTGTATTAAAAAAACGCTATTAGAACAATGATTTGTTAAATAGTACACAGCTAAGAATACATTTACATACATACTTGATATAGTATAATACTAGCATATTTTGTGTGCAAATAATGAAGGAAAATATAAAAGCATTTAAGGCTATGTTGCGGCGCACCATCCCAATTTGTGAGAAAACCACCGTAGACACACGGCAATAAACCATCCCAATTTGTAAGGAAACCACCGTAGACACACGACAAAAAACATCCCAATTTGTGAGGAAACCACCGTAGATACACGACAAAAAACTATCCCAATTTGTGAGGAAACCACGGTAGACACACGACAAGAAACCATCTCAATTTGTGAGGAAACCACCGTAGACACACGGCAAAAAACTATCCCAATTTGTGAGGAAACCACCGTAGACACACGGCAATAAACCATCCCAATTTGTGAGGAAACCACCGTAGACACACGGCAATAAACCATCCCAATTTGTGAGGAAACCACCGTAGACGCACGGCAATAAACCATCCCAATTTGTGAGGAAACCACAGTAGACACACGACAATAAACCATTCCAATTTGTGAGGAAACCACCGTAGACGCACGGCAATAAACCACCCCAATTTATGAGGAAACCACCGTAGACACACGGCAATAAACCATCCCAATTTGTGAGGAAACCACCGTAAACGCACGGCAATAAACCATCCCAAATTATGAGGAAACCACCGTAGACACACGACAAAAAACCATCCCAATTTGTGAGGAAGCCACCGTAGACGCACGGCAATAAACCATCCCAAATTATGAGGAAACCACCGTAGACACACGGCAATAAACCATCCCAATTTGTGAGGAAACCACCGTAAACGCTCTGGCAAAAGAACTATGGACAATGAAGGCCATCGCGCTACCCCGCCCTTTCAAATAAAGATCGAATGTTTTTGTTTGAATTAATTCTCTTGAATTGTTAACATTTGATAACTAGGAATATTTGGTTTTTTCGTCATCGTTTTACATCTGTCTTTCGTTATAAAAACATATGATTCGGGACTCTTCTCAACACGTATGTGAGCGTCAACGTTAAGTTGATATCGTTTGATTCTCTTCCTAATAACAAAATAACACACTTCTAATCCGAATTGATCGATTAAATCAAATTGAATCTATGTATTCAACTTGACATTATTAACCACAATTTTTTTTAAAATTAAAGTGTAAAAGATAAACGTTTAAATGACCAATACACTCTGTGAATATACAAATCTCAGTAGGTTTATTAAATAATCCCTCTCTGTTTCCTCTTTTAGGATAATCCAACTAAAACCAGACCAAAACAGCTCCTCTGCATGTATTATATTGGCGGAGTCCTGATGAAATCTTATACAAGAAAATCCGCGTCAATTGATTGGTAGAGAACGACCAATCACTACAACAATACTTCGATTATCTTCAAAGACTCGTCCTGTAGTCTTTTCATTGGACTATTCAAATGGTCCCTTTTCCTGACCGTCACTTAAACGACAGTCGTTTACTATATAGAATTTATATACCATTAGAAATATATAAGTGTTTTTTATTTAATTTTATATCATTTGAGCTGAATACAGCTGTTTGAGACACATGAACAGTCAATTAATTATACGAATTGTTACCCAGAATCATTCCAGGATTCACGTGGGTTGTGGCATTCACCGTCGTTAAGAAAGCCTGAAAATCTCCATCCGAATAAATGTTGCTTCCGAAAGTAAAATTAAGTTTTAATTATTACTCGACTTTCACACATGCATTATAACTGCACGTGGTTTACACATTTCATATCATATTGACGGGCCATATTTCCGACAGTTTATTTGCTCCTTACCTACCACAGTTTACCCTACCCGCTTGGTATCTCCACGGGAACTGGTAACTGAATATCTTTGATCAGCCACAGGGTGAAGCGGATGCTAGTTGAATCGTGGGATTTTGCCACTAAAACCAGCGAATAAAATAACGATGACAATATTAACAAATAATTCCTTCAATAATTTCAATGTAGGTGCGGAGGGTCGACAGGAAATGTATTTTTCCCCCGAGCAAAGGGCAACATGAAACCGATCCGCGCGATGTCATAGTATTGCGTCCTGTATTTGTAATGCCTTTCTTTGCGTGTTTTCAGTATTGTCTATACAGTGGTTTTCTTCCACCATTGGGCTGGTACGCCGTCGTGGCAGTGTAATGACATTATAAGTGCGGCGTTAATCAAACCAACAAACAGTGTAGGTCTTACTTGCTTATTTGTTCTGTCACAGAGGTCTCAGAAACGGAAGATCGGAACAGCATAATTTTTCTTCGTATTGCTCCTAATGTTCGCCAAGTATTGGTTTCAATCAAAGCGACGCCACTCGCAACAGAGAAAGACAAGACTAGCACACGACTCACTAAAAATTGAAAAAAAACAGTGTTCGTGTAGTCCCATATAGCTCTGAGAACACAAGTGCAGGATGAATCTCCCAACAACAGTCCGCTAATCGAATAAAACAACAATACTACACTCTCTCAAGAAGAACAAATTGGCCCACCAATTCTCGACATTTGGGAAACTGACACTCGGATGTCAAAGGCTACAGGAATTTTTACAACCTCATATATTTTTATAATGTATCGAACAAAACGTGTACCCCCTTGCGTGATATATATTGAACACATGGATAAATCTTAGTTCCATCTTTACAAATGGTAAATCGACATGTTTTACTTCTGTTCTATTGTACTAAAATCTGTCTGGGTATCTGGTTTTATAATGTAGGCTTTCTTTCACTTATAACTTTGGCACTTTGCACCTTCCTTTTTTAGTTTACACACAATTCCACGCGCTGTATGAGAACTGTTTTGAGGTCATAATCTGACGTCAGAATGTTGGCTAATTGGCTCACAAACTTCTGAGGGTCATGTTTCCGGAAAACATTTTATGGAATAATTTAATTCACAGGATGTTTTGTCAAAAGAATATAATATAATATAGAAATCAAGCTTGGGTGTGGGACTGCAGAATATGATGTAAAGAACAGCATGGACTGTCAGAAATTCTAACTCACTAACAAATGTGGATAAATCATCTCACAGAATCAAAGTGGACCCTGTGGTGTTATGCTGTCACATGTCTTCAGTCCCGGCGGTAGATAATGACCACATAGCGGCATAGTGTCAGTCTCTTTGTCTCCTCATCGCCCGACTGGAAAGTAAGCCATAAGAACTTCTAAACAGCCCGTAGCTCTGGCTTCCCGTTCACACAGTTCTTAAGTATGGAATCGACTATCCGATTATCACTGCCATGCAAATTTTTAGATGTGTTTATCCCGTTCCTCCGAGACACTGGAGCAATTACCTGTTATCTAATTGCACAATTGTATAAAAAGCTGTATATAGCGTTGATGTAGTCTGTAATTGGGTCAAGACCCGTTGACTATGTATGACATAAATAAAAAAATAAAAAATAAAAATCGGATGCTTGCACGTGAAACTATCGAAACTATCGATTCTATATGATTGACTGACGAAATCATTTCTGTCAGATCTCGTCGCACTTTGAAGTCCTCGGGTGTAATGCACACACCATCTAGAACGCCATACAATCGTAGCAATTGTGACATACGATGTGCGTAGCTACGCTACTTACAAACCTTTAGAAATAAGCGAACGCTACCACGATTCTGCACTTCGTATTACAATATATAAAAATTGTAAGGCCTTGCTTTGATTTTAACTATTTTGACTTTTTTCCTTGAACACCGGTGACATCGACCCTTCCAACGACAGCTTGACGTAAATTTTCGCGTCAAAATCAATAATTTCTCAGTTGTATACTGATTCATTCTAGATGATCGAATTAAACAGTCTTCCAGATTTGATACAAGATTTGGCGGAACATGATTGGGGACGAAAAGCATTTTGGCGAAGTAAGAGGCCATACAGATTCATAATTTTTAAAATATACAGGGAGACCTTGTTTCTAAAGGTCTTGTGCGGCTGAACGTCGTATCTCTATTGGCTGAAATCTATAAGATACGTATTCGCATCTACGTTGTGTACAGAATTAACAGTTTCCATCTGTTTTTGGTATCTTAGGATAGCAATGTACTAATGCGCCTAAATTAAACTATATTTGCGTATTTGGTAGTTTCGATATAGGCTTCCGGTGAATCAAATCTATTATTGTTGGCGCATATGGCACAAGACCACTAGTAATTTCTTGTTTGAGTGGCAGTTAGAAGCTGGTAAATTAGAAAGACATGACGACTGATATGGATTTTCAACTTCTGGATATATTGGGCAGCCAGTATATCCAGAAGTTGAAAATCCATATCAGTCGTCATGTCTTTCACTATTAATTTGCCATGAGCCGTAACTCCCACCCGAACTTTCGTTAGGCGAAAACGCCTGTCACAAGCCTCTATCAGTCCTTTTTGAGTTTCCAATTTTAATATTGACAGGGCATGACCGATGGTATTTCTAGCTATAAAGCCTGGGGTGTGATAGGGGTTGTCAAGCTACCTTCGTAATGTCAACAACAGCCCAATCACCCCTTCCTCAAATGGTGATAAATACACCAAATGTGAACTATTAATGTTATAATATTACACTGACAAAGAACCTTCCACTTTATTACTTTACATCAATACCAAATTCTACCAGAATCAAATTTCCAGGAACAGAACAAATTAAACAAGATAACGCCCTATTTTTATTGAGAACTATATTCGAGGGTGACAAAACGGAACTTCATAATAGTGGTCTTACGCCATATTCATATAAATCTATCGATACCTCAGGGACGAGAATATCGCGAGATTTAGCCGATTGGATGGCGTCGCCTGGGAGTTGCTGACATCTCGTTGAAGGCTATGGGCCAATGTGATACATGGCACTGTATTTAGGAAAATAGTGCTGTCGGGCCACGTGAAGGATTACCCGTTCACCACGAAACGTTTCATCTCGGCTACAATTTCATTTGCCTTACCGATATAAACGTGAAACGAATGGTGTGCTCATAAAATCTTACATGATGGGAGGGTGGTGGCAAAAGGGGTGAGTGGAGTCGACCTGATAAGTTTACTCAACAAGCTTCTTATGCCAATATTCTGTATTTCAGACATAAATCAATCAGCAAAACACTGCTAACCGCAAAACAGATCCTTGCCGTAAACATGCTGAAGGCAACGAATATTTAAAATGAAACAACTTCACGAAAATCTTGTACTTATCCTTAAATGCAACAAACAAAAGAAAGAAAAAACATGTAAACAGTTGTACAAACTTGGCAACCACATACCTAAAGCTCTGTTTAGACTCTGGACATGTGCAATACAAATGCTTTAAATTATCCAGAATAAATGTTATTGTCCATGCCGATCATCCTTATTAGTATTTTTACTAGTTATTTTGTAATTGCAAAATCTGGAAGTTAGCGTAATTATTGCGGTTAATCTGGAGGGATTCTCCAGATTGTATTAATTATAGCACATGGATGTGCGATAATGGATATATGCTTTTATTTTTAGTTTATTTCATTAATAACATATGATGATGCACCTAATGTCATTATTTTGAGGAACATTGTAGTTTTCCTTCTTCTCTTAGGTTTTAACACTATAAAAAAAATTACTATTTCAACAGTTGCGTTAGATAATCCATGAACCACAAAAGACAGGCAAGCACTCAAATCAAACATATAGCTGTATACACTCTTGGCTCTAATGGAACCTTTTAAGGAATGGAACCCTCACAGCAACGGTTCGAAATATTTTTTCATCCCCTTTGATTCCAAATAACCGTTTTTGTCTAGGAGTTTCATATACAGTCGTTTCGAAGAGTGTAACCTAACTATCTCCGGATTACTTTTGAGATCTCGGAATATTATTTGACAACGGATGATACCACTTTCCCGGTTATGTTTGTGTTCGTTCGGCTGTACTGTTGAAGAACATAGCTGATGAATTAGTGAAATAACATTGATGTTGGCGTTCAACACCAATAAGTAAATCAACCAGAGAAGGACGTGCAGTGCCAATAACGGTGAAATATTGTACTTCTATAAAACCAGTAACTATTCGATTAATCTTTGATAACGTTTCTTTTACAAGTATATTGTGCTTTAAACAGATGTCCCTTTGAGGGAAAGTAGTGGAGTCATGAAAATTGTTGATTTCTGAGATTTTAGAATGGAATAGGCTTTCACGTCTTTGTTAATATAGTCTCGTTTCTTTCTGAATTGTTTCCTGAAGTTATTGCGCAAATTAAGTTTATCAGATCTTAGTTATTTAATAAATAATCGAATTATCTTTTTACCATCTGACCAACATAATACATAGGCTACTGTAGTACGCACAAAAAATGGATGAACATTTCAACGGGTACGATATCCGGATTTCTCCCAAGCCTCCTTGTGTGTGTCACATGACCATTTTGACCAAACGGAGGTGGATCATCACTGACTCGTTGGCAGTCACCCGTTTTTTTAAGTCCAATGGTCCCTACGGTGGACGCTATCAACCATAACCACAAGACCTTCCATCCTTTATAGAAACAAGAAAACCCGCCATCAAACTAATTGTTTATAGCAGTTTCATGTGCTTCTGATATCTCGGGAGCATTACAACACTGGCCAGTAATTGGCGATGGGACGGTTTGTACCTGATGACTCCACGTTACAAAGATGGCGTGAAAAGAAGCGAAAGGTGACTTGGTGCATTGCTGGTTGTGTGTAAAACGACCAAGTAAGTCTTTACCTCGCAGAAACACCCATGCACTTAGATATGACAAAACGGATGTTATTCAATAATAATCATCTTTAACTGTGAACGATATTAACCAATTGGTAGATTTGATGAACTGTTCCTTGTTATTCCTTACAATAAAACTAAATTGAATATAATTGTTTCTGTTCTGACTGAGAAAGTATGTTTCATATATTTGAATCCCCCTTTAAAAGTTTAAAGTGTTCAATATGATAATCGTGGGATTATTGATGCTGTCCAAATATATGCAAAAGTGTTTCTGTATGTTGATTCCATCTATTACGAAATTAATAAATGACCGTGGCACAGAAATGAACTCGACCACTCACATGCCTGCACGTGCAGGCGCATGAGTAAGATCAACCAGGAATATGTTCATGCAATTGGTTACAATCAACATGTGCACCAAACCAACGAACAATTTTAAGAAAATAACAATTTGTGCTTTTTTCGCGTTTTCCCCATGTGGCACGATCAACATATAGATATCATACAAATACACCAATATACGTTATTGATACTTAACACTTAACTGGCAACAAAATGCTATGTTTTATAACAGTTTTCGTCAAACTTAGTCCAATAGTCAAAGCTTGAAAATGTATGCCTTGCTGTAAGTTATTTAATGCAGGTAAGCATTTCCTTAAACTTAGGTTTCCATTTCTGAAATTAATCAATTCTGTCTTAATCAAGTCTCCCATATTTAGATCTGTAAGCAATCTACCTGAATTGTTCTCCTTTTGTTAATTTGTACTCAAAGGTATTTCACTTATATGACGACAGATTGTCCATTTCTCATTCTGCCTTATCTAAATACGGTGGGAAACCGGGATGAAACCTTTAAAAAACACAAAATCGATTGCCGGAGCCACATCGTGTGACTAACTCCTATACCTGATAAGTCTACGGGTAAATCTATTAAATGAGTTACAGAAAACTGATTTATAAGCCTGTTTGGTAGCTCCAGAAATAGCGGAGGTGGTTTTTACCAGGTTTCTTCCGATTTTCCACCACGATTATAGGCACGGAACAGTGTGAAGTGGACGAATCTGTCGTCATATCAGTGAACTACCCTCTTGTGCAACGTTAAGCCCCAATCAAACAAACAAAAAACAGATATTAAGTATTGTTAGGGTAATTTTATTTTTAATTACGCGCCTGTGAAGAAATAAGGATGCTTTTCCACGGTATTTATTCCTCTTCCCGGAAGGCAACGTATTCTCATTACCTTCCTCTGGAATATTCTCAATTCTGATCAATTAAAATAGTGCCATGGCATTTTTGAAGCTTACAAACGCTTTTTCAAAGGTTTACTTGTGATTTTTGTCAATATAACTGAATTTGTATAAAAAATAATATACATTTTCTTAAATTATTCAAATGTTTATTGGTCTGCCTATAACTCATGCAAAACAAATGTCTTTTTTCGGAATTCAGATAGCACTTTTTTGTCATAAGTGCATGCATTGTTTGAATTCGCATAAATTACTAATTATTTTAAGTCAAACATTCGACAGTGAGCGATAAGCTAAGGAAAATCTCGCTTTTGTTTCCATCTTTGACGTATACAGGCTGATGCATGAAGTGGTTTTTAAAGAGGGTACAAATTAGTCATTTATGACGATTTTATTAATTTAGATAGTGAATTGAGGGGCTATATTCTCTAACAGGAACAATACTGTTCTGGTTTACCTATATATGAGTAATTACAATACTCATTACCTACGTAAAAGTTGTGTTGCGTGAGTCAGCAGGGATACAAACTGGGGGAATCAAAATCTATCATATTATCACAAACAATGGCTGCATTGTGCTATAGACTACTCGTGCAATGTTTACATATTCCTGCTTCATCTTACTCATGCGCCTGCATGTGCAGGCGTGTGAGTGGGCGAGTTCATTTCTCTGTCACGGTCATTTATTAATTTCGTAATAGATAGAATTAAAATAGAGAGACATGACAGAATAGCTATAAGCCGTTTCTGTCAGCTTATAGGTTAAACTATTTGGACAGACGGTGTCTCTGTATTTAGCTTTACGGTGACATGTTTTGAATTCCGACCTGCCTTAGGTTGCGTGTCTGTGATGCCACTTAGCTCTTCTACGTTAGTATAAGAGAGAGCAGAGACAAGACCAGGGACGGGGTTTCTGAGGTTGTCTGGGGTAAAAGTTACACGGTACGGGCAGACCACAACAGACACTACCCATTCGACTCGTTCCCCGATAACCCCAGATCCCGTCACTGCTTTTCCCGGCGGTTTATGTCGCCTAAACATTTTAAGCTCAGATAAAATATGACACGAAATATAACCTTGGCATTTACTGCTGCTTAATTCTACCTTTTATTTGTGTTTTGTTCGCCAGTTTTATTATGGATTGGATTTGCAGGAACCACGTCTATTTCTAATCTTTATTTCTCTCTAATGGTCGTAGTCGATCAGACGGACTCCAGACTCGTTGCAATCTTTCCCCGTACTGCAGACAAAATAGCATTCCAAAATACATCATTTACCGCCTCAAACCATAGGGATCGTTCTTTTAGTAAAATCTGACATTTTGATAGTTCAAATCGTGTTTCAGATATAACATGACATATTTATTTATTTATTTATCTATTTATTTATTTATATATATATATTTATTTATTATTTATTTTACTTATGTTTTCACTTATTTATTTATTTATTTTACGTATTTGTTTACATTTATTTATTTATTTATTCATTGATTTATTTTTATGTATATATATATATTTTTTTTTTTTTTTTTTTTTTTTTTTTTTTTTTTTTTTTTTTTTTTTTTTTT
>JARFOD010024411.1:0-24426 GCA_031763545.1 Mopalia muscosa
AAAAAGATACCGGTACATGGATAAAATGATTTAGACTTTCATGATTTCATGATACACATTGCCATGTTTCAGCATCTGGTCTCTGTAAAACTGTTACAATGATACATGTAGTTACAAAGCCCCCAGTCAAACAGCACTGGGTTGATGTCCTATATGAAGTTATAACGTGCTAAAATTTTGATTTTGAATATTTGCTTCTTTTTTGTTAGTTGTGAAGTATTATTCCATCGTTACAAAAAATTTAAAAAATTTGAGCTGATTCTGGGTCAGTCCATCTGATATATATGTAAGATATGATGTTAATTTCATTGTCAGGTTAGGGTTAGTCTTAGGTTCAGGTTAAGTTGAGGGTTAGGTTTCCTATTATCCTTTGGCGCCTAACAATTTACTCAGTTGAACATAAAACTCCTTTTCACATAGGCTGAATATCTGTCATTTAAAACATCAAAAAATGTACATATTGTAAACAAATTATACATGACAAGATAATGCGGAAGTGAAATTTATGTTTGATGTATTAGGTAACAGCGAAATTGAGAAACTTTTGATAAGATTAAACAGAGGATATTACAAGCAGATAGAGCATACAGCAGCATTGTTGACAAAGCTGGGTAAGGGATATTAGACCTTAGTTCTCCCAGAGATTCTGCCTGGACAGTGTGCCTGCTTCCCCAGGAGGATGTTTGAAGAGGGCCATTCTCTCCATACCAACAACAACAAATATTGTCAGAAGATATGACTTCTTCATAAATCTCAGAAATATTCCAAAGATGAGAGTAGAGGGTGGGAGAGCCGGCTAAAGTTGATCGTTTAACCTTTTCCTCACTATAACACTTCCATTGTGTCCACGTTGACAGAGGATTACTCACATTATCCTTTCTAAGACAGACGCACAAACAATGACAGATAGCTCAGAAACAATTACGAACAATATGCTAGAAAAAATAAAACATCAGCATAAAAAATATTAGCATGAAATCCGGAAATATTACATGCCAATTACTCGACCACCCATAATCATAGCAAGATTTTCTGAAAAATTAGCACGACTCGTATTAGTTACTTTAATGACTATATGAAAAAAACTTGATCAGCCACATTGCTTCTCAACCAAAGCCATCATTATACACTTTTTGTTTTAATATTTTTAACAATGAGACAAATTATTGCCATAGCAAATACACATAGAGAATTTGACAGCAAGAATGCAAATTAAAAACAATTAAAATTTAAAATGTAAAAGGTGTCTTGGTTCAGATATAAATATAGCTTATAGTTTAGCCGTTGGATAGTATAATGTTTAAACAAAAACACATACAAATAAAGACATGTGATGGTTCAATGGCTAGAGGCATATTACTGTTTTTCCTTTCTTTCTTGTTGATTTGACGTCTGTATGACTCGTGCCAAGTAAATGAGAGGCAAGGGAGGTAACAGTTTAGAAGCGACAAAGACAGTTCAGTATCATAGGCTGAACTGTGACTACACTGACGGTCTGCAGCATCTCTGTATTAACTTAGATCCAAAAATTTGTAGTAGTATTTACATTCTACTTATTATATACTTTTTTTACCTGGGATTTCAAGGTAGGTTAAAGTTCTTTCTCTTTTTACTTTATCCATCAATAATAATACTAGTATCGTGCTAATATAATTGTTATAAGATTTAAAACACAGTAAAAAGTGGGGTAACATAAACAGTTAATTCCTAGATCAACACTTTTTATTTTTGTGATTAAGCATGATAATAAAGGTGCTGTTATCGTCATCAGGTGCAAGTTTACAATGTTGAAGAGATGTAGATTTATATATGTTTTTTATTGTAGAGAAACATTATTCGAAGTAGTTAAATAAACAAGGCTAAATATCCTAATACAGTGTGGAGGATAGATATAGTTAAGAAATTAAGTGTCATATTAATAATCAGAGGATAAAAGTTTAGGTAATTCAGTGTGTGCTGTGGAATAAAAACATGGTGATGAAGAAATTAAACACATAAGTATATTGGGAAGTGTGTGTGTTTATTTATTTATTTTTTTTTTTTGTGGGGGGGGGGGTCTTACAGATCACAACATAATCAGTTTTTATGTACCTAGGTATCTTAGCTAAATATTTATTTAAAATATGTTTCAAATGCTCTGAAGCAGATGCTATTTCTGTTATCTCACCTGAAACTCTATTGATGTGTATTCATATTTACCTTAAATCGACAAGAGGAAGATGTTAGTTGTAGATAAGATGATAGAGGTCAGGTATTGACATCTAAGAGAGAGTCATTGTTTTATTCTGAAGCTATCTGGGAGGTATGCAAATGTAGGGATCAATTTATATCACTGTTTAATATGACCTGCACTAAAATTAATTTAAAAATATATTTAAATAAATCACTTACTTAGACATTTCAACACCAAAATTCAGTAAAACAGTTGCTAAACGGACCACACATAAGACTTTACAGCTAGTTATTCATCTAGATTTGGAGCCACTTTCACAAAATGTCATACGGCAATAAAATATCGTAGCATACTTTTACGCTATAGTTTTAACATGATGTAATTTTATCTTACAGTATTTATTTGTCGTACAACATTTTGTGGAAGTGGCCCCTGGTGTAAACTACGATAAAAGAATAAAACTTTATTTCTGAATTAGAAGAACATGAAAACAATAAGAAGCTTTTTCTCTTACAACTGTTACACTGGTTTTGAAACTGTCACTTCATATCCTTAATAGTAACTGTTTTCCTCTTTGTGTTATTTCAATTTATATACGTTAACTTTATGTATAAGTATCCATTTTCTGTTGGTGAATAAAATCAAATCAAATAACACTTTCTGAAAGTGGCCCCTGGTGTAAGCTATGATAACAGAATAAAACATTATTTCTGAATTAAGGGAACATGAAGACAATTAAAAGCTTTTTCTGTTACAACTGTTACACTGGTTTAGAAAGTGTAAGTGGGATTTTTAAACTGAATGTAGATTGTTTAGAGAGAAAAATAAGGCTACTTCAAATTTATTCCAATATTCTAGGAGGAAGCAAAAAAAGGTAGAAGAAACTAATGATACGTTTAGATACCATGGCAACGGATTCCTTTGAGTGTCATGCTAACTATACCACTTGTAACACATACAAAGAATGTAATTTCTGTCCTGTTATTTTCTCTTTCCTTTTATTAAATCTTTCTCAACATGGAGAAAACGAAGACCACTCACTAAAAAATTCTGCACTGCAGTGAAATAAGGTTAAAATATTCTGTTACTTTGAGCTGCATTTTCATTTTCAGCACATTATATTTATTGATATGAAATAAGCATAGAATACGTCACATGACTTTCTGTAAACAGATATGGTTTGGCTTACTTATTATGTCAGTCTTCAGGAATACACAACACCATGAATTTGGTCATTTGTATTTTTTGAGACTAAAATTTTGAAAGTGCTTATAAACATATTTATTAATTTCATTACTTGAAACTTAATCAACAAAACATGAACAAATGTTTTTACTTACGGTACTTTTACTAGAAGTGTGGTACAAGTGAAGTATGATCTGGGTATACTGGACTGGGTTTTTTTTTTCAACTTAAGGCTGTTAAAATTTAAGGGCGAGTCTAAACACTGTAACAGTAAATCAAAGAAAATAATTCCTGCTTGAAGTTGTTAATTAAACTGTACTTGTGGGTTTATCTTGATAGAGGTAATAAAGCTGGGTGGTCAAGCAGGTAGAAAACCTCTCACCTATTTCGCTACTATCAGATAATCCCATTAAACACTAATCCATCCATCACCATATAACAATTACACCTTTGTCTCAGCAACTCAAGCACATAAGTTTTTATTGTCACCACATTAAAAGTTGAGAAAAACACAGCCGTAAGCCTCCAGGTATTACAGAGATTAAGATATTAACATTTGACAGGTATATTTCTTCTATACAGAATAGATCTAAATACACCAGGCAATCAGGCAGTGGATACAGTATTTTGTGAATATAATTGAATGAAGATGGGATCAGCTGTGCTATGTATGGACCCTTCTGTTTACTCACTAATAAGCACTCTTGTTTGAAGACAAAGATTTAACGACCAATCAAAATCCAAGCTTAAATTGTCTGCCATAAACTTACAGCCAATACTTGTCAATGGTGTAAGGTACAGTGAGTGGGGTGAACGAACTGATTTGAACAATTAACAGCCATAACGCAGAATCAGTCCACCTGTATTTATGAAAGACAGATCCTACTGTTATATTCATATATCTGAGGATAATTTAGCTCATTTTAATAGAAAGTGCTCAGTAGTGCCCAGGTGTGATGGACTTACCAAGTGTCCTCAATACTGTCTTGGATATTCTTTAATTTTTGGCCAAATTTTCTTTAAAATGTCCCCATTTTCAAAAATATCTTTAATTTCTTAAAAGCATCACTAGCAAACTACCATATAAGTTATAACATGACTTTATACATAACATACATGACTAAATGCCAAAAAGTACAAATGTTATGACCAATACAGTACTTGGTCAATGTGCATACACACATTGTTGCATACTGTTATTCAATCACTTGTCTTTATGAATAATCTTGGAAATTATTAACAAATATTTAATATAAAAATTTAAAAAAATAATGGGTGTAGAAATAAAATGCTTATTTGCCACGGATTTGCATACAACTCAAGATAAAATGACAGATTACTACTGAGGATTGTAACATAGTTAAGTAAGGAAATAAATCAAAGAAGATAATTCATTCTGTCTCACTGTTTAATCTTCCATCTTTTTATTTAATACTTTAATACAGTATGAATTAAAACATTTTGAAGAATATATTTTGAACACTAGAAAGAAATGAACAAACTCTCAGTTATTTCAGGGGTTTGTCAGATTCTGTATCAAAGGTTATAGTTGACAGGTATTTTTCTTAAGAGATTGTGGGTGTTTGTTGAATAGTGAGACCCTGGAGAAAGGGGTGACTAAACTAACATACGGTCTTGTATCAACATGGGACATGGTCTCCTGGGTGTTAGGATCAGTCAGAGAGATAACAGGGACAGTCTTGACAGATACCTTTAAGTGTCATCCCACTGTTGTTTTTCCTGACTTAACAGTGACTGACCAATACCCAGCACAGATAAGAATAAGGATTGGTTGCCCTGGGGCTCAGGGCAGCGATCATAACACCCAGTAAAATAAGATGACAAAGTCCACCACTTAACTTTACAATAGAAGGAATTTATGTAAACACAAAGGTGCCTATTACAGTCTTATGGAATTCTCTCAGTGCTATTATAACTGCCATTCTGTTAGTGTTACCATCTTATACCCTAAAGATATTTGCAGTAAGGATTTGAAGCCTCAATACCATGAATACAATGCCCGCCCCCGTCAGTTCTGCTGTTCTTTGACGTAGATTTTACAGAGTCAGTTTAGTGGAATAATCAAGGAGTAGAGAATGTTTCCTTGAAGGGTTAATGGCGTGGATTGTGTCAGGGTGAAATTGTCACTGACCCTCAGGGGGGAAATGTTCTCTTAGCCAGGGCTTATATTCCAATTACAGCTAAAGCAAATAGAGATTAGTGCTGACAGTAAGTGTGATTCTGAAAAGAGACAGGCCCTGGTTCAGCCTACACCATGCTGATACAATACTACCACTAAATTAACCATTCTACCTAAAATACCACACAACACGGAACTGTTAAATTTATAATATATTTAATAGATGAAACTTGAGCAAAAGAGCATTCATTGGTTTCAATTAGTCAATATATGCAAGTCTTACTAATAGTTGGAAATATTGTGTTATCAATTATCAATTAGAGAGCATACTTATAAGGAAGGGACCAACACAATTATGGATTGCTTTAAATGTCAAATTAAGGCACTATGTTGGGATTTTTTTTCAAGCCTTGTAATAATAAGCCATTAAACTGCAAACTTTGGGAGAATATTACTGAAAGTTTTATTAAACAGTGCAAAAGGTTTGTTATATTAAACAAAAATAAAACCATCCGGCCATAACTACAGTCATAGTACACACGTAATAGACCCATCAGTTATGGCTACACTAAAGATGTCTGATAATTTGTTAGATAAGACGTGTTAATTTGCGAACAGCAGATAAAACAGGGCTCAGATGTATGATCAAGCCAAACTGGTTTGAGAGAGAGATGTCAGGAAGACAGAGGGATGGGCGTTAAAACTGATGCACATTCAGTTGTTTAATTAGTTTATCTGTCTACAGAGACTATTAAACAGATTCCCTGTAATAATCCCACTACATGTATATAAGTACAGTCTTCTCAAGAATAATTATTCTTGTTGTCTCTAAGAGAGTCTGCTTATAACTTCAAGACAGTGTGTATTTCTTCTTAATTGACACCCCTATATGAATTTAATCCTGTTTAAAAAGAAAAAACACTCTTTTCATTAGCCAAAATATGGCAATTGTTTAACACTCTCACTCTACACATTGACCATATTTGTCTTGGGTAAAATTTGATTCCAAAGATAAGTTTATTTACATATTATATGGTTTCCACCCAATTACTCGAGTGCAATAACCAGCCTTTGATCTCTCGGCACAGTAAAAATATACAGAATTCTAAATCCTGATCTTATATATATGATGACCGATAATTTTCTTTATAAATGTTATTACAGCGAAGGTTTTGAACTAATTGATGAAGTGAATTAGCCTGACAACTAATTTGTTCACTCTACCACACATTCGTTAACACACAAACACTTATCATGCACTATCTCATTGGTTGAGTAAATCCTGAATAGATCATATCTTTGAGTAATGCCATTCCATTTTAATGTACACTTTAGTGAGCTACTTATATGTATTATACATATATAGCTTCATCATTCAAATGGGTCGGTTTAAAAAAAAAATCCTGTATTAATTTTATCAGTATTTTATAATGTCTAACAATACCACACAAAAAAAAAAAAAAAAAAAAATAAGAATTTTACCCCTGAATAGCGGTAGGGTCCTTAACCTTATGTCAGACGGCTGTGAACGAACAAAGGTACGTGGGAATTAGGGAACAAGACGGCGAGAGAACTTCGATAGCTGGTTTCCAGAGAAAGTTTGACCATATATGCAGGCGAAAATTGATGAGTTCAGGTAAGGAGCTATAAAATGATAACTTTTGGTATATCGATAGATGTTTTTCACGTTCATTCCCTTTGACAACATCTTACTATCTGTGTATTTTGGATAAAACATTCTCCATCTACAAGACGATTTGATGAAGTTGTACCGTCAGTATTGTATCCTCTATATCCTAACGGTACCTGGATCAAATCCACACACCTAAACTACCCGAGATAGTTTTTTGCGGCAAATTTCATAGAACGGTCTGTTCTGAACTCAAACCCCGATCATGATGAATTTATATTTGTAAAGATTCCTCCTGTAATAATAATAAGTTTTGAAAGGGCGAGGCCACAAACCATTGACCTAGTGAATAACGGTTATCTCAATCAAACCAGGCGTTCTAAAGGTTGACACAGCACTTATTTTATTATTCAGACAGATATGTTTTTATTTAAGAATTTGTTTATAACTTAGTTTAAATTTTTTTTATTTTACATCTAGTTAAGTACAAGTGGATCCCCGTTAGACGAATTTATAAGCGTGTCTCTCGTTTAAGTTGTATGAAAGATAGTTAGTTGTTCGTTATTTTAGCTTCATGTTTTAATTTTGTTGTTATCCAGGCTAAATCGTTAGGATTTTTCGTTATTTATTTGTTGTGAATAAAGTGCTTAGCATTACTAATGTCGATATCAGTTATAATGTTTTACCAATCAACCCAATATCCTTATGTGTTATTAAAAAAACCATCTATATAGTTGCTCCCATCCGCGGAATAAAAACTTTTAGATAAAAGTTTGCCTTATCGTACCATTCGCCAGCATGGCGGTGTGGGATCATTGCTAACCTTGTATAGGTCGAAGGTTTTTTGTTTGATCTAGTCGATGATTGATGTTTGTGAGCATTCCTCTCATCTCGTGACCATTTGCGAAATCGTTCCTCTCTTTGTGATATCGTTCTTTAATTACCTAAAAATGAAATCGGAATATGAAAAATGAGTTCTCAAATGATATATATAATTTAATAACGAAAGTTTTCAGAATATAGCGTTAGTATTTTAACTAGAACTAGAAGGTTTGCGTAGCATGCTTTGTGGTTAACGTTTTTGCCTGCTTATCCTGCCTGGCTTTTGAGTCCGTCAGTGGGCCAATAAGCATACGAGAAAGTCACACGACGTAATTCTGATAATCGTGGTGTTAAAGACTTTTTGTCTCGGTTTCTAACTATATATAAGCAAAGAACAATGTGTAATACACATACAGTCGTCATAGAAGTGAAATAACAAGAGTACGGACGTTAAAACCTTATAAAATACCAGTCAATATTCAGATTTATCTTCTTGTATTTGTCACAACATGTATGAAATAATAACAAGGAATCGCAGTGAGATTCTGATTTAGAATCGATATGGAAATCTGAAACATACAGACATAAGATTGTCATTATATTCATCAATGCATCAAACTCTACTGGGAAATTGAAATAAAACTTTATTTAAAAGTGAGGAAAAAGGTAGGAGTTAGATTATTTTGTCAGTGGTGTCCACAAAAGAACTCAGATATATGTTTTGAGAGGCCGGCGATAGCGGCAGATTGAATTCCATCCTCCAACTTGGGTTTTTAGTGATGGAACGGATAAATGTTCGAAATATGATAATGTGTATGGTTTTAAATTGTATTTTATCAGTTTGGGTACGTTTCGATTGCCCGTCCTTATTTTTTCTTTCCAATTTCGTATCATTTAATAAATTCTGACCATTATTAAAGTGATATTATATTTCACCCTGGAAAATGTATGATTTTATTTGTTACCGTTTTTGTATTTCTTATTCTCAGGAGATGATATTTGTTTGTTGGGTCAAACAAGGAGTTATTTCCCCTCTTAGTTCGAGTAATCGGCACCTAACAGCCGCATGTAACCATGATGTTGTCTACATCCCACTGCTGAAGGCCCGACCATTGTAATTCATTTAACTTCTTGTTAAAGGGATAGCCAATATAATTAACAAGTATAGACTAAGTGAATGAGTGAGTATTTTGGAGTATTTTAAGGTATGCAGCACTTCCATAAAATTGCGATAACAGAATAAATTTGAAAAGTTGTTACCCTCAAAAACGGAATTTTCCATATCTTGTGTGAAATTTGTTGTAATCTGTTAACGTTATTCTAAGCTTTTGCCCTAAGATGCCAAGGAATGTAGTTTGCAGTGTTTGCATATCTATATTAAGTCTTCACACCGAAAGCAGTTAAAGTTAAGTGTATGCCAGGAGACTGATCTCGCCGTACAAAACAGATCCCGCCTTATAAGACTGATATCCGTTCAGCCCTCTGGCTAAGGAGAAGTTTCTTGAAGAATAACAAGTCTGTCTTTGCCAAGCACTGGAGGAAGATTGACTGTCCAACAACATGGCCCTATCATTACACCTCATATTTAATAATTTTGCTCGTGTCAATTATTGTTGGAGTACACCCCCGCCATATAAATTAAACACCCTTAAAGCATGGGTAAAACACCAATCAATTATTATTTAATTATTCAAAGGATAACCACTTCATCCACTGGCAGTTTGTTGTAAAGAATTTGAACTACCAGAAAGAAAAGTCTGTTTTATGTATATTTTTGAGAAAAAAAAAACCCATTATTGTCCTGCTGTTCTGTTGGGAAAAACAAAAATCCAATTAAGTTAAAACAAAAATGTCTGTGTCGACCAGCTTCTATTTTTTTGTGTGTATATTTTCCCTGTAACTTACCGGACTTATTGAACATCCCCATGGCAAGAGCTTTAGCTGTTTCATACGTTCTTGTGACAAATGTATGTTTGAAGCTATATCTGGACGAGGAATAAGGTTGTCCCACAAGGCTTGGAAATCTCTGAGCCCATCGTCTACCTGCGATATCCATGATATAAGAAAGCGAGGAATAAATGGTTTAAAATAGAATTGAAAACTAAACAGGGCAAAAGAAACTATATAATAAAAAAAGCTCTGCAGTTACCTTAATAAATTTGAGCTTTTTTGTAAGAGCTATAGAGTTTAAAAGTACTTTGCGTTTTCATGACAATAAGGCTATATTTGTGTGAAATGAAAAAATAAAATCATGTAAATTGATGTTAAATCACAACAAGGACAGAAAAACACTCATCAGTGATAAATAGGGTGTATCTATAGAAAAATCCGTAATGATATTTAAAACTCAATGTCTCATGAAAACACCAACGTATATGGCAAGCCGTTTTATCACTTCTACCTTTATTCTACATATGTTGCATTCTTTTCCACAGATGTTGAAATCTTTTCCACATATGTGAAATTCTTTTCCACATATGTAAAATAAATGACTTTATTCTACATATGTGGAAAAGAATTCCAGATATGCTGAAAAGAATTTCACTTATGTAAAAAAGAATTCAACATATGTCGAAATCTTTTTCACTTATGTTAAATAAAAAGGTGAGTGGAAGGCTTTTGTAGATATGTAAAATAAAAGCACCCACGGCCTCAATTACAGACTTCTCCCTCACAGCCTGTATCTATCAGCAATGAATTTGTCCAAAACGTAAAATCTGATCGGAAGAACAATCACCCTCTGTATTTTCCAAAGCATCTGTCATCTTCTAGCGAAGAATAATCGAGGGAAACTAAAATAGTTTAATAGGCCTTCAATTGTGACTGATTCTCTAAAGAGCATTTCTACACACCTGATTCGTCGGGAAAATATAATGATGTAGACTACAATAAAAGTACTGAATAAGAATAAACCCTTTGCCTAATATAATAATATTCACTCTTTATTTGCCACCTTAATTGGCATTTTTCATAATAAAATACATGGTTTTTTTATTGTTGGCTGTAGGCTAAGGGAGGTTTCGGCTTGACATATATACAGCATGTAGGTCATTGTTTGTTTTGTTGTTTTGTAATCTTGGTAACACTGGACCATTTATTTTAAAATTGACTTGGGAGTGTGCCCTGTCGAGGCTAAACTTGTACAGCATGTGGAATACATTCCTATCGTCTTTGCATTCGTCTTGAAAGCCTACACAAGTATGGCAAGCCGTTTTATCACTTCTACCTTTATTCTACATATGTCGAATAACTTTTGCAATTATTTTTCCACATATGTGACATTTTTTTTACTTATGTTGAAAAGATTTTCACTTATGTAAAAAAGAATTTCACATTAGTAAAGTAAAAATTTACTTTACATATCTAGAATTCTTTTCAACATATGTGAAAATATTTTCCACATAAGTAAAAAACAATTTCACATATGTGGAAAAGAATTTTACATATGTAAAATAATCGCAAAAGTTATTCGACATATGTAACTATTTCACATATGTGGAAAAGAATTTCACTTATGTAAAATAAACGTTTATTTCAGATATGTATAAAAGAGTTCCACTTGTCGAACAAACTGAGAAATGATTTCTCCCCCAAAGCAAGGGACCGTATCCCACCTCATTTGTGCTGCTATCGTCTTGTGTAGACTTTCAAGACTAACACAAAGACGATAGGAATATATTCCACATGCTGTGCAAGTTTAGCCTCGGCAGGGCACACTCCCAAGTCAATTAAATTTTAATAAATGATCCTCTGTATCAAGAGCCTACAGTCAACAATACAAAACCATGCATTTTATTATGAAAAATTCCAACTAAGATGACAAATAAAGAGCGAATATTATATTAGGCGACGGGTTTATTCGTATTCAGTACTTTTATTGCAATCTACATCAGTTTATTTTCCGGACGGATTAGACGTGTAGTTGTGCTTCCTACGAAATCGGTCGAAATTGAAGGCCTATTTAACTAGTGTAGTTTCCCTCGTTTATTTTTCGCCAGAAAATAACAGATGCTTTGCGAAATGCAGAGAGGGGATGTCCTTCCGATCGGATTTTACTCTTTGGGCAAACTCATTGCCGCTGGATACAGGCTGTGAGGGAGAAGTCTGTAATTGAGACCGTGGGTGCTTTTATTTTACATATCTACAAAAGAGTTCCAGTGAAAAAGATTCCTACATATGTTGAATAAAGGCTTATTTTAGATAGGTAGAATTCTTTCTCACATATGTTGAATTCTTTTTTAAATAAGTGAAATTCTTTTCAACATATGTAAAATAAATAGTTAATTTTACATATGTGGAAAAAAAATTCACATCTGTGAATTTCTTTTCCATATATGTTGAATTATTTTCCACATATGTTGAAATCTTTTCCACATATGTGAAATTCTTTTCCACATATGTGAAATTATTTTCCACATATATAGAATAAAGTCGTTTATTTCACATATCTGGAAAAGAATTTCACATATGTGGAAAATAATTCAACATATGTGGAAAAGAATTCAACATATGTAGAATAAAGGTAGAAGTGATAAAACGGCTTGCCATACGGCCGTGTGTCTTTTATATCCATAAAGCTCGCTTAATGATTAGGCATGATTCGCACGTGCAACTGCCCTAAGTTTTTCCCTACGCTTTCTTCGTGCAGCGTTACTCAAAGACTAACCCGAAATTCACATGTGATCAACAACCTCTCTATCAGGTGGTTAAATTCAATTATCGGACATTTACATTATAACATGATTATGTTGTTATGTCTCAATCACGCACATTTTTGAATTGAATGGATTTGAATTGAATATTGGATATCAATTATCTGACCTGCCACCTTGACAGCCCAAGGTCATAAACCTTCAACATGTTCAATGTAGATAAAAGTTATGCATTTCAATATTATTACCTTTTTTTGTGCAGTTCGACATGGTATAAAAAAAATCATCTATATACAATCGATACCTTTTTCTTTATTGTCTGCCTATTAAGTATTTTTTAACATCAGTACATTTCCATTTTCCAGTTGCCTGATGGCCGTTTGGCGGAGGAGCCGACAAAAATATATTAAAGACGATTCAAGTTCAGTTTGGTGACAAATTGCTTCATCTATACACACCTTTGCTCCAGGGGATTAATAATTTTTTAAAAAGTGTCCAATGCATATTTGAAGATTGTCTTGCAGTCAAGTGAAACATATATCTTAAAAATATATAGTTTTAAACGAAACAGCTCGGTTCAAATTACAAACGACTTACAGAGAAGATTCTGCCTTTATCCTGGCTCATAACCTTATCAGCTCGCGTCTTTACATTGCGATTTTAAAATCGACATCAACACCTCTCCACGTAATACGTTTTTCAGCATCAAAACATTTCCAAGGTTTTACTTCTTTGGAGTTTAGTGACGCAGAAATGTGCTGATATCGGTTTGCTCTTTTGTCTCCCTTGAGCAACTATATAACTGTAAAATAAAAGAGTTTACAGGACAATGATTTTTTTCTTGCTGTAAATCTCCGTCTCGTCACATAATGAGTATACCATCGATTTCGACTGGTCTATTGCATTCTATAAACTGTTGAAGCACATCGCCTTATATACCTTAGGCTGGACCACGATCAAAACGTATTTTATAATGACCGTCTGCGCAAAACATCACGAAGGCCTGGGTCAGCATTCATTGAAGGTTACTTTCCAGTCTGCCCCAAAACACATAGTTATGTCATGTACACCCCTTTCAAAAACTTGGAAATCGATTTGAACTGTGAATTACTGATGAAATTACAGCTTCTAAACCACGAATGGTGAGATTTTTTGTATTAACTGTGGAATCTCCATCATTTGACTAGATAAAAAGGGTGTCATCGGAAACATCACGATATCTTCAGTTTCGACAAACCGCGGAGACTTTGGTCTAAACTAACAACTAGCTGGCAAACCTATTCACTCAGCGAACCGAGTTAACATCTTCCTTGAACTTTTATTTATAGGCCCCGTGGGGGAGCGGGCCCTACATAATACCCCCTCGACTTCCTCGGCTGATCGTAAGAGGCGGGAAAAGAGGTTGCTTTCTGTTGCCCTGATGTTCGCAGAGCTAAAGGGTAACGGGAAGCAGATTTGTTTGTGAGGTTCTGTATTTGTGTCCATCGTCATATAAGTGAAATACCCTTGAGTATGACGTTAAACACCACTCAGACAAACAAACAATCTATTTCTAGACTAGAGAATCAGATGTTTATTGAACTTTTATAAGGTTATATCCATGGTGCCTTTGTCTTAGTGTACAGGATATCGCATCTCGAAGCTCTCGGTTTCTCAGCATCCAAGATACAAACAGGTGTAGATAAGGATATACAAAATTTATAACATAAGGTTTTGTTGACATCCTATCTTTTCGTGAAAGGGAAACTGTAAGGACTCGTTCGGTGAATTTCCGTAATTTTGTCTCTAACATATTGATATTAGGCCTGCGGGATCCTTTCGGGAGCCATGTATAATATACAGCATCCATTTTCAAAACGTTTATCGGGAAACAGCCTTATTGCATTACGACAAAGAGTGGTTCGGTTTTGATTCTAGCTGCCCGATTTCTGTGCAGGTCGTAGCCCGATGAATATGAAAATGTGTACAAACTAAGAAAGCGTTATCCCAAAGTAACGAAAAATACTGTATTGGCAACGGTTTTCCCGAGACCATCACGATAAAGAATATATAGATCCATATGCGTATACATATTTTTGGAAAGCGTGGAGTATCTGTATCAAGATCCAATAGTTTTATCTTATAGCAAATCGACTAAATGCTGGTAAGAAATAATACAGTGCATTTTTGGTGGCTATAAGCTTAAGCATCTCAGAATATAATTACTACAACACAAAATGAGAAATGGACAACTGTACTTTGAAACACCCTGCTTCGTCTCAAAAATCCAATTTCACCAATTTAAGTTTAGTGCAAAGAGCATTGAAGTCACGGTTTGATCTCTCATGACAATAGTAACACTCCAGATCAAATGAGTCGTTAACTCAGTCTAATGAATTAGATAAATACTCTGTCGACTAGTGATTGATTGGTTTCCGAAATCGTCTTCTAACTTCATCGCTCTTTTGACAATGACGGATGGGAAAGCGAACAGAACAGCTTTGATTTCAGAAACGTAATGACAAACGTAGATCAACTACCTGCTATCAAATATCAATCTTGGACGATGCGAATTAACCTTGCAAAGCAATTAAAATTATGTTAGTGTTTTATGTAAAATTGGAAATATTAAGTTTCCCTACATAATGTTACCCAGATTATCTTGAAATAACAGATGTTCAGTCACACAGTTGTCCAAAGAATCAACATAATTCTAAGAAAAACATGCATCATACCTTTTAATAATAATATCTACTCTGTTTAGAAACAATATGGTCATCCTAGATCCAGTTACCTGTTATTATGTATATATGGTATATTGATAAATGATGTCTCTTTCAATTTTTTCGAATAATTCTGGAATCACTTCTGGAAATATTGGAAAGAATGGCCGATGAAATTACGAACCTCTTCTTTTGGGGATTTCGATGTATTAACAACAGTACATTCAAACTATCTATAGCGTTCGATCCTCTAAAACCTCTGTAGTGAGATGTCGGCGGTCTTAATAAAACTCACCATATCCATTTTCAATTTCCACATCAAAACATTCTCTTCCTTAGTCCAGGCTAGGACTTGTCATCACAGTTAAATGACTGGTAGTCTTATACTAGTGTTTTATTTCTCAACGGTTCGCGTTGAACCACGTCTTCGTTTCTCGGTTAAAAGTGGAATCAATTGATGTTTATTGTGTGACGATTCTGTCTCCAGATAAGGGGATTTTGGACACATTCGTCTGTACTTCAACAACAACTGAAATGCCTAGTTGATACAGGCGAGCCAGGTACACGACCCATCCACTTATAATTGAAGATAGGAGGGCGCTTTCGATTGCATACGATATCTTATGTTGCTAATAATCGGTGCAAGCGGCCTTGACAAAGTGGTTAGGGGTCATGCTTACATATCCTACTTCGATGTACCGTCCACGGGTTCGAGTCCGCGCGTCCATCATCATGTAGGTATATGAGTGAGTCACACGATGTGGATCCGACAACCACTGGGCTAGTTTTCTGTTGTTTCTTCTCTGTTTCCCACCGTATTTATTAAACGAACAGTGTGAAGTATACAGTCCGTCGTCATAAAAATGAAATACCCTTGATTACGATGTTAAACTCTAGTCAAACAAACAAGCAAAGCACTCTTTTGTGTTAAGCTTGTCAGTGGAAATTCTAATAGGATAATATTCCAGACATCGGAAAATAGGAGGGCGCTTTCGGTTTATTTACATTTTAATATTCTGCGGATCAAAGAACCAAGTGGTAGTCCTTAACATTAACAGGAGATGAGTATGATTATTGTTGTAGAAGGAACAAGTTGATTTGGTCAAGCGAACGGGACAAGAAATCGTGTTATTCCCGGTATTTATGGTAACTGGAGATCTATATATAGCGGATTTATTTTTTTAAATTGCCCTATCCTGAAATAGGAGAGTACTTCAGTGTGGAGGGGACACGTTGTGAAAAACATTATGTCAGATTATTTCCTAATTAGGAGATAATAAGCCCTAGTTAGGAGATACAGCGTGTCCCTCTGCGCTTCCGTAAGAAAGCGCTTTCCATTGTGCCATATCTTACGATTTTAGCCATCGAAAACAAGGACCAAACTACCAAGTGATAATCCATTAAAGTAACAAAAGATGAGTTTGTAGATTGTTCTAGAAGGAACTAGTGGAATGGGTCAAGTGCGAAGGACAAGGTAACTTATTCCATGTACTAATGGTAACTTGAGAGTCACATTTAGGTCATGTGCAGGTAGCCATAAAGAACCAAGGAGTTACCAAACCATACTGCGATCTGTAGGTGTGTAAAAGATATAAGAACCGAAAGCGGCAACAATTCAGCGGAAAACCTTGGACGAAGTATAGTCCCGAAGACACAAAGTTAAGTAATGTTGAGTTTGGTAGTCAATAATGAATAAACCTATTTGAGTGGGTGACTTCCTCGTTTGCATATATAATTGCTGTATTGGTAACAATCAGAAAACCATTGTAACGGACTTTAAATTACCTATATAAAACTAGACTTGTTATTTCATCGAAAGAGTCCGTGTCCTTAGTAGGCGTATAGCTAATTTTGCATACATGATTGGTTGATGACCTACAGATAGCAATATACCTTTGACTTGTGATGCTCATTTGTACACAAAAACATGTTGTGTACACAAAATTATCTTAACATCTATCTCAACCTGTTCACAATATTTTCCTCCTGTAACCAAGAAAAGTTTTATTATTAACGAAATAGAAACGGTTTTGCGATATGCCGTCCACCAAACGAATACGTCTTTTTGTTTTTTAAAGGGACACATTTTATGTTGTTTAATTCACATGACAGTGGGCCATCCCAGTGGTTGAAAGGAACAGCGCTCAACGCCACTAACAACAACGGCAACAAAAGAGTCAAACGGATTGGTTGTTTGCTGATTCACACTAAAAATATACCTACATGATCCAGAGATGATCACGTGCTTCTTTCGCCTTTATTTACAAACTAATGACAATCTGTAAATTTGTCTTAAGATACATAAATAATCCTGATTATAGCAAACAAACTGATGTATTGCAATACAATTTCTGGATAACCACTTCTTTTTTGTGATGGAACACAAAATTTCGATGTATATGCCCGTATCGACATCAGGTGTCAAATTAACGATACAGGCATATGTATCGAAACGTTGTTTTCTATCCCAAAACAAGAAGTGGTTATCCAAAAATGTTAGCAGTGTGCTACCCCACTTCTAAATGTCGTTCAAAACTTATAAACTGATGTATTGAATAGAAATACAGTATTTAAGGGAAAATAAAACGGTAATACATAAAACAAACGTAGTCTACAAAAAATCATAACCAAAACAGTACAGAGTAAAGATCAATGAGAAGTCCTTCATGTGGTGTGTAAATATTTGATAAGTTTTAATACCCAGTAATCTACTCAGTGACTGGAAGGGTGAAGTCGTCTGTGTATGTTTAACTCTGACAATCCTCTAATACTGTGGCGACTTTGAAACCACTCGAAAGAGAGACCAGACGTTCTAGTACACATGCTTATAGAAATTATCTCTCTTATCTCCTATATAGCACTTACACAAAGCTTTTCTTTCGCGATTACATTTAACCATTTAAGAAGAAGTCAATGGTAGTTTCCTCTGAATCTCTTAACAATCCAAAGGCATATTTTGTCTATGTTAATCATCTTACTTACAAATTTGTAGTACACAATTGCAAATGGTCAATAAAATCAATAATCTGTTGGCAGTAAGCGAGAAATTAAGCAGACACCTGACAGCCTTGTCTTTCATTTAATTTAGAAAAAAATAAAACCATGCTGTGAGCAAATGGTACAAGGGAAATGTTTTATTTATTTCCCATATGCTTCAGGAATGTTTTTATTTCTGTCAACGTTCTGTGCCGCGCTGTTGTAATGATTTCTGTAACCCTTGGTAACTTTGGCGTCTTTCGAAATCGATTCAGCCCGTAAATGTTGCATAAGACCTCCAGTTACATGTGTCTGAAATTACTGACCGAGCAAATCATACATATTTATTGATTTATTTGATCGATGTGGGCTGCCGGAAATAACATTTAGCTTTAATACGGTCTGTTTTTGTAAACTTTGGGTTCTCCAAAAGTTCCCAATGTGTGAGCCGTTTCTATATATCTACTGCTTATGACCGTTTTATATATTAAAAACGATGAAGTCTTTTAAATGTATTACTTTATTTTAAATGGCAGCAAAACACCCCACAATTTAATGAAAAAACCACAAGTGAACAAACCAGTTTAATTCTGAAACATATTTGCCCAACGGTCACATCATACGAGTATTAAGAGATCCATGACACTTTACTGAATCCCACCATATTGACACCAGATATGTCATACTAGACCTCTGATACCACCACAAAGAGGAACAGTTTCTTACTCCAAATCCGTCTGGGCATCCCACATTGACATCATAGTGACATCAGACACACCAGGACACTTTATATTCACATCATAGTGACTCTTGACACACCAGGACACTTCACATTCACATCATAGTGACATCAGACACACCAGAACACTTTACATTCACAACATAGTGACTCTTGACACACTATGACACTTTACATTCACATCATAGTGACCCCTAATACACCCGGGCACTTCACATTCACATCATAGTGACTTTTGAAACACCAGGACACTTCACATTCACATCATAGTGACATCAGAAACACCAGGACACTACATTCACATCATAGGGACATCAGAAAAAACGGAAAACTTTACATTTACATCACAGTGACATCAGACACACCAGGACACTTCACATTCACATCATATTGATTTTTGACACACCAGGGCACTTCACATTCGCATCATAGTGACATCTGACAAACCAGGACACTTTACATTCACACCATAGTGACTCCTGACACACCAGGACTTTTCACATTCACATCATAATGGCATCAGAGACACCAGGACACTTTACATTCACATCATAGTCACTCCTGACACACAAGGACGCTTCACATTCACATCATGGTGAATCTTGAAACACCAGGATACCTTACATTCACATCATAGTGACATCAAACACACCAGGACACTTTACATTCACATCAGAGTGACTCATGACACACCAGGGCACTTCACATTCACATCATAGTGACTCCAGACACACCAGGACACTTCACATTCACATCATAGTGACTCCAGACCAGAAGTGATCCGTCATGGGACACCGGTATGGTCACAAACCGCTAGATCGCCATTTAAGTGTGGAAAATCTTTAACATTTCCCTCAAGACAACAGTGACTTGCTGTAGGCCTGCAAGTTCCAATTTCGTCAACAAACTAAGCATTTCTGCTATTGGCAAACTTTAGCAAAGATATAATATATGACTTAGTAACAAAATGCTTAGTCCCCTATTTGGTTAACGAAAAGTTGTTTTTGCTTATCCATCTTTAGCTCTTTACTGCACTATAAAACGTCTGGGTTGATAATCGAGTTATGTACAGATGTGTTTTCTTATTAAAAAGAAAATAAGATAAATTGAGTTGATTTATTTAACAAATATAACAACCTCGTTATACTTCAGTGTTTATTGAAAAGCTGTCTTTGAAATCCAATAAGAGTATCCAACTAGCACAGTATTCCACTAGCACCAAAACAACATATTGAATGTCCAATTTGATAGACATGTCATCGAAGTAACAAATTCAATACCAATTCTCCTTGTTATGAAATAATTCAATTTCTTTATTCAATTATGTGATTTTTATCATCATACTTTTATTGCTGTGAAAAACAGGCTAAAAAAACACATTTGTGACGATTGGCGATAACGGAAGCAGACATTTGGTAATCTGTATATTTTGTTGAATCAATATACTTGTGGCCGAAAATACCTTATGATCCAAATAAAGAAATATCTTTTACGTCTGGCTTATGTGAACCCATATCTGAAGTTGGAAATCGATACAGGGTTACTCGCGGTCACGGAGAAAATACATCTGATATCTTGGTACACAAAACTACTACTGCATTGTCTTTTATCTTCTGGTGTGTTGCCGAAGGTCAAGCATAGCTTTGATCGATTGCTAATAACAGCACAAAATGCGTTTTGAAATCAGAAAATAAAATTTGGTGTAAGGCAACAGAGAAAGTAAAGAAAATTGTATGTACATTATTTGTGACCGGGATCAACCCAGTATCGATTTCAGCATCAACTATTGGCACGGGCCGCTCTCTGTAACGATAACTAGGCTCCACCTAAGGGATATACCGAGATACCCTGCTAGGAAAATCCATGATTGCTCCGCCGATCACTCGATTAGGAGGCACCCCAGCGGCGCATTACGGCTTTGTAAAATTGTGTAAGGTATTGCCTTAGATTATTCATATATCAGAAAGGGCTGCATACGATAGATCATTTCTCTAACTACATGACTGGTTCATTTTAACAAAGAGTGTTCGGAAGATGTGGTGGTGCAACAATAGTTCAATATCTGTTCATTTTCACAGAGCCTCTAAAATATATATGGTTCAGTGAATAAGCAGTTTAGTTGTGTGACGTTCGATCTGTCAGAAAGAGATACCGACGTCACATTACTGATTCAACCTATGCTAATTCAACCGTGTTAATGTAGTAAAGGTTCAAGATTTTTTGTAGGAAAACTAAGTTTTTTGTTTAAGAATATAAAGTAATAGACTTCTTTAAATGGGTACATTTACTCTTTACTAGCCAAGCAGGCCAACAAACATAGCCGAGCCGATCTACTTACCCTGGTGGATATTTCGTTGCCCCGGACTGGTAGGCAAGAATTACATTTCACCGCCATTATGCCATTGTGGTAATCGCAATTTTGTTACTTGTACTTTTTTAAAACAAAAAATTAGTTTGAAATTATGACGTACGTGCACCCTGAGATCTGAAGGCAATACACTGTCGTAAACCTACAACATGTTCAATGTGGAGAAAATTATGAATGTCAAATTGTTTTTGTACAGTTCGAAATGGTATGAAAAAAATCATTTGAATACAATCGATACCCTTTTCTTTATTATCTGCCTTAAAAGTCTTTGTCAACATCAGTACATTTCCATTTCCCAGTTGTCTTATGGCTGTTGGGCGGAGGAGCAGACACATATATATATATTAAGAACGATTCTGAACGATTGCTTCACCTATACACACCTCAGCATATAACGATCGGGCCAATTTGTTCCGGGATGCTTTATAATTAACAAAAAAACTTACCAATTCATATTTAACTATTCTCTTGCAGTCAAATAAAACCTGTATTTTGCAAATCTATATTTTTCAAACGAAACTGCTCGGTTCAAGAATTGCAAACGATTTACAGGGAATATTCTGTCCTTATCCTGGCTAACCTTACAACTTTGGGACTTAATTTACATCGGGATTTTATAATTTACATCAACACCTATCCACGTATTACGTTTTTCAGCATCAGTACCTTTCTAATGTTTTATTTCTTTGGTGTGTAGAGACGCAGACATGTACCGATATCAGTTGGCTTTTTTTGTATCTCCCTTAAGCAACTATATAACCGTAAGATAAAAAATTCTACGGGACAATGGATTTTTTTCTTGCTTTAAAATTCTATCTCGTCACGTAATAAGTATTCCATCGATTTGGACTGGTCTATTGCACTCTATAAACTGTTGAAGCACACCGGCATGATTAACCGCAGGCTGGACCACGATAAAAAAAGGTAGTTTATAATGACCAACGTCAAACCACGGTCTGCGCAGAACATCACGAAGGCTGGGGTAAACATACATTGAAGGTTACTTTCCAGTCTTTCCCAAAACACAGTTATGTCATGTTCACCACTTTCAATAACTAGGCAATCGATTTGAACTGTGAATTACAGATGAAATTAGGAACAACTTCTAAAGCATATATGGCAAATTTTTTTTATTAACTGTGGAATCTCCACCATTTGACTAGATAAAAAGGATGTCTAATAAACGTCATGATAGCCTCAAACCCGACAAAACCTATTTCGATACTAGAGAACCAGGTGTTTATTGAACTTTTGTTTGGTGATCCGTTGACCTTTGCCTTAATAGTGTAGAGGATATCGTAACTCGAAGCACTCGATTTCTTAGCGCGTGATACCCGACTCCTGATGCAAACCGTTGTAGATAAGGATGCCGGAATTTTATAAAATCAGGCTTACTCGAATGCTTTATTTTCGTGGAACTTTTAGAACTCGTTGGTGAATTTCCGTCATTTTGTCTCTAACATATTGACATTAGGCCTTAAGGGTAGCTTTATACACACTCAATTTCCCGATGATCATAATCCAGCAGGATCCTTTCGTATAAACAGATCTGAGCAGAAACCATTTAGACTGCCCTCTGTGTTACAGCACCCAAGACTTTTATAGGGAAATAAATTTATTGAGCTTCTATAAAGAGGGACTCGGTGTTGATCTAGCCCGATTTCTGTGCAAATTAAGAAAGTGTTATCCCAAAATAAGGACAAATACTGTACTTGCAAGGATTTTCCTCAGACCATCATGATAAAGAATATATAAATCCAACCTGAGACAAGTATTACTGGGATTGCAAACTCCGCTACCTTTCACATCATTGAGCCGTGAATGTTTTACTCAGCTAGCTCCTTCCAAAGTAGGCCGAGCTACACTTAACTGACACTTCCTGCACTGCACTTGCCTATACTGAGCTGACCTAACATGTTTGATCAACACGTTTGGAACAAGCTAGCCTAGTAACACATTCACGGTTCGCTGATGCGAAGGCTAGAGGAGTTTCCAATCCCTTTAAATACTCATCCCAGATCCAATTCTTTGTACGTACATATTTGTGTAAAGACTGGAGTATCTGTATCAAGATCCAATAATTTAATCTTATAGCAAATCGACTAAATGCTGGTAAGAAAATAATACAGTGCATGTTTGGTGGTTATAAGCATATCAGAATATAATTACAACAACACAAAATGAGAAATGGACACTGTACTTTGAAACACCCTGCTTCGTTTCAAAAATCCAATTTCACAAACTTTAATTTACTTTAAAGCGCATTGAAGTCACGGTTTGATCTCACCATGATAGTAGAAACACTCCAGATCAAATGAGTCATTAAAATGAGTCATTAACTCAATCTAATGAATACTCTGATGACAAGTGATTGATTGGTTTCCGAAATCATCTTCTAACTTCATTGCTCTTTTGACAAAGACGGATGAGAAATCGACTAGAACAGCTTTTCGAAAAACTAACGACAAACGTAGAGCAACTACCTGCTATCAAAGATAAATCGTGGGCGATGTGAATTAACACAGTTTTCACTGCTGTCTTTAAAAAATCACACAAGATCAATTATGTTAGTGTTTTATAAAAAAATTGGAAATATTGAGTCTGTCTACATAATGTGTTACGGTAGATACCAAACAGAAAGAAAACTATCAGTGATTTTATTTATTTACAATATTTATTGTAAAATAACAACAAGAATAACAGTGATATTCAGTATAGTATTCAATGGCAAAAATACTTTAAGAAATACTAGAATACGGAATTCATCCAATTAAATCCTCATCAGGGCGATCACTTAATCCTCAAAGTGATAGTGTCGAAAATAATTCTCCTCAATAGGCTAATTAATACAAAGTCCTTGATGGGGAAGATGTAGATCCGGTAGTAATCTCCTCACAGAGATATTCAGACTAGGTTCCAAATTCAATGAAGTACAAATGCTGTCCAATTATTTGATCAGTTAACATACCTCTAGACTGGCTTGTGAATGGCTTTTGACTGATCCCCTATCATACAAACAATCTCACTTATATAGGGAGA
>JARFOD010024412.1:0-10845 GCA_031763545.1 Mopalia muscosa
TCAGATTATGAAAATGGAAATTAATGTATTGTATTACACACAAAAAAGTTTTACTTATTTATAGAATATGGTTTTTGAGCGGTCTTCTCTTTAAGTTATGAGTATCATAAAGCCGATCTGTTTGTGATGTCTATGCGTTTTTTAAATTTACGTTATATTATTGTCCCCTTTTATCTTTGTTGATAGTCAATGATCGCGTCGAATGGGGTAGCACAAAGAATAGGGCTACTTCCTCCGTCTTACCCCTAGGTCCCACCGTAGGAAAAGAAATATTGCAAGTAGGTAAAAAAAACTAGTCATTTTTTCAGTGTTTAAAAAAATCGGGGAAAAAAAAAAATCAGATACCGGCATATGTTTTGGGAGGTCGGCCATAGCGGCGGATACATTTTCAACTTTCACCACGGGTTGAGATAGGCAGGACGTAAGGCTAAGTTGGAGGAATTGGCCCTATTCATTGTGCTACAGACGGGTTGCCTTCAAACCATTGAGCTGGCACTTGAGAGAAATAACCTTAAGTACGACGTAAAACCCCAATCGTTTTTCCAAACAGGTAAATATCAGCGTCAAGAAAGGCATTTACGTGTCTATCTACAGATCCTCATTTGATGCCAATACCGGTCTCCAGTCCCATTGTCAACCTCCGGTATACCGGTTAATACCCATTCTATAAAGTATTAAGACAGCGAGAGAAATCAAACATCCATCTTCATTTAAGTAAAATAGCCTTGAGTACGACGTTAGAAAAATGCAAAGACACGGATTAATTTCTGAGATGGATTTTCAACTTCTGGATACATCTCAGTCGTCATGTCTTTGTAATTTACCCAGCTTCTAAAATCCATCTCAGTCGTCATGTCTTTGTAGTTTACCCAGCTTCTAAAATCCATCTCAGTCGTCATGACTTTGTAATTTACCCAGCTTCTAAATGCCACTCATACAAGGTTAGAAAAATGGTGCAATATATATGGAGTAAATGTGTCCGTTATTCCAAGACGTGACATTTGCATCATCTGATCATTTGGTGTGCGTTTGTAAATACCGGAGGAGAATGTGACATTTGTGTGTATTAATTCATTATTATGCCTGTTTTTCTGTAATCACAGAAAATAGCAGTTGCGCGATGTCATCATTTATTTTTATGCGTGTCTGCCATTACAGAACGTGATATTTTTGTGACGTGATCATACAAACACGCACAGCCACTGTAAAAAATTGTCATAATTCTTTAACCATCCATCCCATCGCTAGGACAGTCGCTAAAATTAACCTACTTTTGACTTTCCTTTTTATATTTCAAAGCAAAATTGAAAGGACCCAATAATAAGACCAAAAATCCTAGAATTATAAAACCGAGAAATCCATATTTTTAGTGACGCACACGAGCGATTCTATGTCAGCGACTAATTGCAAGAGATTTTCCGTCGGCGACAGCTTTCAAAGTCAACTGGCATTTATAGCTCTTGACTTAACGCTTGGCTTGATTTTTGTTCAATGCCTTTTATTGAAATTTGGATAGAAATTTTAGCTTTGATGTTGATCATTGCCGGCAAAGGCGACGAATCTAGTGTATTATACATGTACCAATGTTTTTTTAAATTTAAATCCTGTGGCTCTCGGTAACTGATTGGATGTGCAACTTATGGCGATTTGATGACGCAAATTTGTCGCAGAAGATTGGCCGCCGACAGTCGGTGACAAGTTGGAAGAATCAGACATTGTGTGATCCCTTGCGACTAGTCGCCGACTGTGTCTTGTCTCTCGCAAGCCTGTCGCACAGTGGGCGATTTCCTTGCGATTTTTAGTCGCGGGGGAATCGCTTGTGTGCGGCAGGCTCAAAAACCTGTAATGAATGTAGGGAAGTCACAGTAATAGTTTACCTAAATTCTCGATAACGAGAAACTACAGCATATACGAAATTCAACGTGAAATATTTTCGCCATGATGTTGTCGGTTGAAGCCAGATGCTCGTTTATGTATTGACTGTAGGGCTTATGCAGACACAAGTTTCAATTAGTGCTTACTGTACGTCCACAGTTCAAGAAGACAGGTAGTTGGATTCCGCTGTGTCGAAAGGTTATACCAAAGCGGATGTTATGACCTCTCATATCATAGATCTATACACATGTTATGTATGCTATCTGTGTTTTGTGAATTGTTTTTCATTATTGAAGCGATTTCAGGTGGCCTTATTTATTGTACAATTCAATACATATGTACGATTTTTGGATTATATATACATGATAAACGCTAGTAATGTCTACATATTGTGCCTCATTGCATTGATTCTGTTAGAGAGTGTGTCAATATTTATACTAGTGTTGTCTGTGCCAGAACTTTTAAAAGAATTGCTGTAGATGTTCTTCCTGAAGCCCGAACTGTGTTTCGTTGAGCTGTCTATCAATCAAATCCTTTCGCTGACAACCAGATACTCTATATCAGCTTACCGATCACTTAACTTTTCAACAAAAATGTTTATCTAGAAAGGGTGTAGGACTAACTTCCAGGAAATTCCCAATGTTGATTTGTCCAATGTCCGTATCTAAATGGTATTGACAAAATCTAGCTGCTTTAAAGTTTCCTGGTCGGAGATACATGTAGATGGCATCCGTATGGTTGCTACATGGACTTTGTCATACTGCGTATTGAGAGTTCCAGTCGGCTCACCTCATGTTCACCTTTGTGGTTAGCACTTTCCGGGACAATAGGAACATTTTTTCCTAAAAACAAAGTCGGTAATATAACGTACTACGTGAAATAATGTAAAGGAGGTAGTGGTTCAACAGAGTTATTTACATAACTAGGTTTCATACTGTGTTATAATTTTATACGTTGAATAAATGAAGAGACAAATTTGCTCGCCACCATCGGGATTCGAACCCGGAATCTTTGGTTAACAATCTTTCGTCGTGCCCATCACACTGAAGGTAACTCGCTTAAGCCTAGCAGATTTCACAGTTAGTTGGAGTGAGAACTAGTTCTGGTCAGTGCCTGTGGTTCAGTTGTCCGTGGAACTGACGACAAGTACTCAGTCGTAGATTTGAAAGGGACAAGCAACTAGTTGTCGTCCAGTTCCGGTTAGACACGCGTATTCTGCTTACAACTGATCGTGAGTATTTTTAAGTATTCGCAGTTCAATTTGTTTTGCTATTTGATATTTGCTGCGAAGGGTTATGCTAATTTCAATTGTCTTGAAATATACATTCAAATAAGTCACTGTGATCAAGAAGTTGTGTTTAGTCTTTGGTGATATGCTGTAGTTTGTGAAAGACGCACCCAGCGTGGTGTATGTTGTTTCGGCGTTCATTCGTTCAGTCGGAGAGCAAATTAACCAATCGTATTCTAGCAAAAGTTCATATAGTACACGAGACTAAGACAACTATCTTACGCATTAATGTCCGCCAATATTTGTGGCGACGTTTGCCACAGACCAGCTAAGAAGCGAAAAACAAGAGATGCTGGGTGTATTGTATAGAGTCTACATAGGGCGTTAAATATATTATATTTTAGTACGAAAGTTTACCTGGGTTCCACCAAATATTTCAAATTTTATCAATGAATTCAGATGTCAAAATAGCGTAGTGAGTTAAAAACTAGATGTTGTTTTGCGAAATATGACTTGATATAGGGAGAGGTTACTTAACATAATGTGGCAACTCACACAATCTCCTAGTGTCATGGTAATTGATGACATGCGATCGTATGCAACGTCAAAATGGAGGCGTAATGACATCGGGCAAACTAGCCAGGTTGTCAGCCTTCTAAAAAATTGGCGAAGGTTATTCAGGCAACAACAAGGGGGTTCCAAGAACGGTTGACATAATAAAGGGGGATAAGTCTTTTTATTAACCCACACCAGCATGGGCAGGGTCTGGTCAAGGTTTTATTTGCTCCAAGAGATTTTATCAATATACAGAAATTTGCTCCGGTGTCTGATCATCCTTTACATTTTGTCGTTGGCCACCCTCTATGTAGACTTAGGAACCTTTAAGGAACAAGGATTCTCTGTAAAGGGATATCATGTACTTGCATTTCAAGATAGTCAACGTTTTCAACTAAGTATTTACTGGGTTTTGAGTACGAGCGAAAAAAGGAAAGCCAATACTGGCAGTTCAGAATTATCTTATTTAAGTCCCTTTTGTTTGCTGTATCTTGTAGTTCACTCAACTGTATATACCAGTGAGTCAGATCTATGGAATAATTAAACAAGGGACCATTTCTTTTGTTTCCGCATAAAGTAACTGGGTACGAAGTTGTTGTCCCCTGTTTGTCCCTACACGCAAGGATTTATCAGATTTTTTTTTCTCTATTCTGTCTGGACCATCATCTAATGCATAGTCTCAGTATAAGTCCCATAAGCCTGACCATTTCTCCGCCCTTTGTTTTGAAAAGATCAATTGGTGGATTTTTGGCTAGATGCCTTGGCTGTCTGTGAGAGGAATCCAGGTTCAAACACTTCATGATCTGTTCATTCACAATGCATTCTCCGATATTTATTAACAAATACCAATGTGGGTTTAAGCTCCCTTTTACTTTGGCATTCACTTCAGTCCTATTGAAACTAGTCTTCAGGTATTTAACGATTCCTGGGTTACACGGATTTGTCGCTTAAAAATGTCTTTCGGCACTCCTGAAAATAAAATTTGAAATCCAATTAAATATGATTTACCGGGAAATTAACTGAGTGTGATACTAATAATTTAGTGATAACAGTTACCGTTTTTTTTTTTATCAAAGAGCTAGATTAAAAAATAAAAATAAAAAAATTAAAAAATATGGTTGACCTTACGGAAGGCTTCTCGCATATCTTGGAGGAAAATCATCTTTCTGGAATAACAACCGGATATCTGATACTCTTCGCCTCCTAGATCCTCCGGTCAGCCACCCCTCCAACTACTTTAAAATCTGAAAATGTCTAAAGTGGGTCAACATTTAGTAAAATAAATTTTGACTTCTGAATAAATAAATTTGTATGTATCTTTAAAAAAGGAACTGATTTAATATACAGCTGAATGACATCATAGTATAGTCCGGGTGTATGCATACAGCTGTAATTTGCCTGGCTATGACCGCACACTTTAAGACATTTTAGAGAATATCACTACATATTAAATGCCCCAGGTTTATGACCAAGCGGGATGTACGCAAGTCATGGTGGTAAGACGGCGGCGGTTTTAATCAAATGATGAATGCCAAATGAGCAGTTCATAATGAGGCATCCGGTAAATGACGTAGGGGTACGTAATGGAGTGAGGTTTGCATGAACCTTCACCGGAAATAAATTAACTCCCATTTTCGAAAGAAACGGTAGTTTGATGTGTTAACAATTCGGATGAGTACAGGGTTGACAGTCAATATGGCAAGCGGCGCTGCTATATTCTTCTCTGGAAATGTGCTCAGTGTTTTCATAAAGCATTTAGCAGCTTTGAATGAAGCATTGTTTGTTGTTGTTGTCATTGGTCGCTTTATAGCAGGTTCTGGAATACCACTCGTCAGAAATAAGCTTATGTCCTTCATTAAACTTGTCTCGAAAGACTTGACGAGTCGTTTTCTGGCCATGGCTTTGTTAGCTAACACCAAGTTAAAGTTGCTGTTTCCATAATAAAACAATTAGACGTTTTAAAGCTTAAAATTGTCCATCCTTAAAACTCCCATCGCTTAGTTCGTAATTTATTGATTTGCTATTGAACATTTAGTGTTTTGTTAAGTTTTGCGAATAATACGATTTTCTTATACGTTTTGACCAGAGTACACTCCAACCTATTGAAAGACATGAGCATCGGAACTCTATTCCTGGGAATCCACACTGGAACCGCGTTATTCGGCGTTCGAGCTACAACGTTCAGCACTAGAACAACGACATTCGGTGCTTGAACCCCTGTATTCGGTGATCCATCTTCGGGATTCGAACCACAAAGCAAGGGATTCCCCATTCCAAACACGGGATTTGCCACTGGAATGTGCGGAGTCTGCACTCGATAAACTTAAATACACATGCATATGTCATAGGAAATGGTATATATTTAAAACTGCAAAACAATATGTTATTTAAATACCTTGACAAAATGTGTATGAATGAGTTTAATTCAGCTCATTCAATTCGCCTAAACATTCTTGATGGAGGTAGGCTAAATTGGTCTTTTTCGCAGCTGTAACTACAGGACGTGTACGTGAGTTTTGTCTTATGACATGATCGATCACTTTTTCATCTTTTGATTATCATTCTACCTCCCGGAGCTGGAGCCATGCTAATCGGGAACGGGAACCACAGGATTTATATAAAGTATGCGTTTAGAGAAATCTGTATTCATAAAGCTACTAAAGTATTTCTTAAAGTTAAGAAACACTTTTAAATACATACACACCATTTTGCTTTAACCTTGTATTATCGTAAATGAAAGATTATTTGTGCAATTTTTAAAATGTTAACTCAATTATTTTGCATTTTACTTTTCTCATGACCAAATAAAAGGCTGAAATTTGGCTTAATATTTCTTTAAATAGCTTTGTGTATACGGGTACTGGAACTATGACATTCACGAAATGGCACCATAACATTCGGACACTGGAACCATGGCATTCGGACAGTCAATCAAGGCAAAAACAGTTATAGATCTGATCATAAGTAAACTCTATTTTTGTTGAATATAAAAACACGTTTTCTTTTTGGCTAAGCTTTATTCCAGTATTGTATTTAATTTGTATCAAACGTTCCCAAAAGGTTGTATTGATTTCTTTTAGAGCACTGCTGTAATTAACCAACTATAACGTGACATTTGTCTGAAGCCGAGGCAATTTATTCATCGTTGTTATTTTTATCCTTAAATCCACCGAAAAACTACTCCAAATCAATTAGCTTAAATAAAAAATGCAACCGAACGATCAAGTGAAAATTCCGCGAAAGTCATGATTTTGATCACTGACATTTCGTTCTGAATCCAACCCCGACAGAAGCAATTAGACAATAGCTAACATTTCATCTTTTTGTCCAATAAAAGCATTAGATTAGGAATTGGCCGGTCCAGAGAGCAATGGTAATATGGACGAGATTACCCATATGGGAAAACGGCCATGACAGAAAATGTAATATATTTTTATATATTGAAAGAGTATATTTTAAACGAGGTATTAAAGTTGTCTGATGTGTTAAGGCTTACAAAACTTCACCAAATAATGGCTGAAAAATTTCGGAAGTGTGCAAGAAAAAATTAACAACAATTCTCATGGAAATGTATTTATCATTCGGCAGTGCAATATGTATTTTATTTCCTTTATATTTAAACTATATGAAGTCAAACGGCCACCACCCGCGACAATGATACACTTATCAAACTGGCTGTCCAGACGGTGGTTTACAAAAACTGTAACATAGATAGAGACTTTCCCATTCAGTGCCTGCGGCCACGTCAGTCTAGTGCCATTCAAAGATCCAGGTCATTAAGACTCTATACTTACTGTAGTGATAACAATATTCTGACTGAAATCAAACTGCGGTTGCCTATGCTAACATTGGCAATCCTATGTTTTAAAATATCAAACAACTTATGAATAACAAGAACATATTCTGCAATGATTATTTCATTGTCCGCATTTAAAACATCAAAGTAATAAATATTTCTGTATGAAATATTTTTCTACACTGTATACAAATTAAAACTTTTCCCCATAGTATTACTGTTCTAGAATCCTGCTGTAAAATTATAATAAAAAAAAGTGGCGTTGCCTTGTTTTGTCATTTTCAATACTGTCCATGCAGCTTATCCTATACAAGCACATAACAATATGCCATCTTGATTAACCACTGAAAAGACATGTTTGCGTTTCCTGTTTTCTGCGAGGTATTTTCAGAAATATTTAAAATATATTTTTCTTTAATTTTTACCAGCCTGTCGTAAATGTTTTACTTGTAACAACAAAATCGTAACTGTTTCGAGGAATGACAGAATTTATTAAAAAAAGTTTTATTTAACAGTGTTTGTTTCTTTTGTCTGTGGAGTAAATTTTGGTCATCAATCTAAACAAATTTGTAATCGAGAAAAAATAATATTATTAATTCTCCTTTTTCAAAGAAACATTAATGTCTATCTGGGTGGTTAATTTGTTTTATCGTAACCGATAGAAATAAGATTTTCTTAATTGTTAACATCTGTTCTTGTGATATTAAATTATTGTAACTTTATCGCCACATCGTCTGACTGACACATATACCCGATGATCGACAGACGGACTCGATCCCGTGAACAGTAAATTGGAGTAGCATAAGTAAGCGCACACGCTACCGCTAAACCACGGCCCGCCACTGAACACGACACATTTGTCATTCAGAATTATTCTAGGTTTAAGCCGATACAGGACAATCTGTCGTCATATAAGTGAAATACCCTTGAGTACGACATTAACCCCCAATCAAACAAAAAACAAACAAACGGGTATGTCTTCTTTAATTATACACAATACAGGTATTTCTTCTAATGTGTAGTTACCATAATAAAGCTTTTAAAACGTGTCTTTGTTTAGCAATCGTATTTTATAAGGTGTCTATCAAACCGATATATCTATGCTGAAAAATAATTACCGGTTGGCGGCGTCCACAGTCCCATTTCTGGTTAAGCGTATTGTACAGAGCTAATGTATAGTGAATTCTTTTTATATGTATATGTTCTCGTGTAGTCGTACCACATGGCGTAGTTATACCTTTTCTTGTTATCGTAATGCCTTTTCTAATATAGGTACTAATGTAATAATCCATTTCTTGTTATATCTGCATGGTGCTGGTGTAGGTAATTCATTTCGTATTATTTCTACTAGTGTAGTTAATCCTTTCCCTACTATATCGAGTAGAGTAGCTGGACTTTTTCTTGTTATATCTACTGTTGTAGTTATGCATTGTTTGTTACATCTTCTATTGACTGCTATTTTATACATTTTACTGGGATTTCGAACGTGACAACGTCCATCATCAGAGTTGTATACAAGCAATACAATTATTTACAGGATCATATATATAAATAACTACTAAGTCATAGGAAATTAGCATGTATTAATCCTTGATTTCCACAGATACGCTTAATATAATTCAAGGGAAGTGTAACTCCGAAGAACGACAAACTTATTTTGAACTTAATATTTCGGCGCTTTATTTTGTCATCCACAGGAGAGTAATGTAGGAAGGGACAAAGAGCATATTTATATATAATAATCAGAAATTTAAAACAGTAAGCCCTTTGCATTTACAAGGTTATGGGTCTACTCATCTAACAGGGTAATCCACATTGAACACATTCAAACATCATATACGATATCATATACCGAGAGGAGTGATTAGAACAAACCGATCCATTTAAATAGCATAACTTCTTTAAAGACTTCAAACCATGGCCTTAAGAGCAATTGCCGTGCTATATGCAGGGACAAGAACTGTGACCACAAAGTTATAACATAAAGAAAACAAATTCTAGTCAGCTCGACGTGGTTGTTTGGCTTAAAATGTCGGATTGGCTCTGAAGTGGATTTACGTTGTTGTTATTTAGGAGATGATGGCGTTTGGAATGGATTTACACTCGATTGAGTTTATAACAATGGTAGTTTCCTGGATGTGTTTATCACCCGTCATGTAGCCATTCCTTTTGTACTTGAAATTTTCTTTGTTTTTCATGGGATCAGTCGAGTCAGTCAACAAGCACATGTGCAGGTTGTTCATAGTTATGGTCACCGTTTCGGTCTTATTAGACACAAACTTTTAAAGTTTACTTCATGGTTGGCCTTGTCTTTGTTTATCTTTCGTTTTGTCTGTGACTGACCTTTTACAGTAATTACAACAAGTATCTGAGAAGGTTGTTGGAATAAAAGTTTTGGCTAAAAGCCTGAACAGCTTGTCTGTGAGAGCTGTTTAATCAATCAGATGATAGGATCGTTTCGAGGACAGCTAAATTATCCTTCTTGGCTTACCACTCACCAAGGTTTCCAACACAAATGTTTGTCTGGGGATAGTGTTAGGTCTATATTGCTTCCTACTCTCTACAATTCTTTACACAGTACGGAAAATTTGTTAGATTAAGACAAGAGAACGGCTTTTCTCCAGTTGAAAATGGATGTTAGAAAAGACGTTTTCACCAGCATTTTGAGAATGGTTTGAAAAATTCAGCAAAACGCGATTGCATAAATTTAATATCTTCTGATATTCTAAACACAAAAACTTGAACATAAATTCACTGATTGATTTCAGACTAGCTTCGGCAACTTGTGCAGACGGACGGGATTGATTTGGACAGATCAGTTTGAAATGTAGATTGTAATTTTTTCCTGTTGCATGAATTCGGCACAATAATATGGCTGTAATAGCATATTACAATATGCAAATATGTATTTGCTGTTAAGAAAGGAACTTGTATACAATTACATCTCTTAACTTACCAAATAGAGGAGATTTCTAATTGCCATAAAACGTATATAGCCACAATTTCGTAATTTTACACTGTTTCTACACTTAAGCCTTTAATTGATGTTAAAACGGTAATTTTAAATTAAATTCACATAAAAGTTTTTTTATTTTGTAAGGCAAATATCCCATTAAGGCGAACAAGTGAATTGTATTACATCACATACGGTATAGCGTAATTTGACAATAATCGATCCTGTACAAAAAGCATGATAAATTTAGACCAACATATAATACTAACTCAACCCCTAAACGTTTGTTTAGAATAACGTTTATAATATATGGCTTAAGTGTTCCTCACTTGGCGCTCATTATTTGAAATTAAATTCCCATATTAACAATATTTGAACAGGATTTAATCCCAATCAACCTGTGTGTTGATACGCGCGGGGGGGGGGGGGGGGGGGGGG